>JAYJMB010083877.1:0-11327 GCA_036873735.1 Pouteria campechiana | reverse complement strand
TTTTAAATTTATTTGAATAAATATTTTAATTTTAATACCATTGAAACATTATTTTTAATAATATATTTTCATATTTTAATATAAAAAATGCTCATTTATAGCCCTTATACCATTTAAAAAAATTATACTTTAATTATTAAGATTCATAATTTGAAAAGAAGAAAATAAAACTTATATTTTAGCAAGACTATTAATCTCAACCATTAAACCAATTCAATTATAAAAATAAACTAACACTTAGTAGAGAGTAATCAAATATGTTAAAGAAAAATTTAAAAAAACTAAATTATTATTCATATTTTCATAATTACAATTTGTTTCAAATTTTATTTCAAATTCTAGTTATATAATATAATATAACTTATATGTGTATATCATGGGGAAAGAATGAAGAGTTAAAAGCTATGATGTGGAGAAATATAAGAGGGAAAAAATATATACGTGTATCAAATTGGATCGAGTTAAATTCCAAAACCCAAACCCACACTTACCTTATTTTAGAAATTGAGTCAGGTTCAACGCTATTTATATAAGTTGGGTTTCATATTGTCAACCCAAACCAACTCATTTTTGGGTTAGGTTAGTGTGGTTCGGGTTGAACTCGACCCTATTTATACCCCTACTCAGCCTCAATTTTGATGGTTGTAGATAGCTTCTTTAAATAGGGTACATTTATTCTAGTTTCTCATCCATGCACAACCAAAGTAGTGGCACATTTCTTCTTTAAGAATGTGGTGAAATTATAGTAACTTCTAGTGGACTTTGTGAGTGATCGGGACTCATAATTCACTAGGCAATTTTGAACCACTTTATTTCAGTTATTAAGCACTCAGCTTAAATTTTCCACTAGTAATCATATATAGACAAATGGTCAAATAAAGTGGTTGAATGCAATGCTAGAGAAATATATGCAACACTATGTCATAACCAATCAGAATAACCAAGTAGACTTGTTGGACATGGCATGGTTCTACTACAATTTGCACTAATCCCCATCCACAAGGGTGAGTCTATTTGAGTTGGTCATCGATCAGTTACCATTGATGCCAAATGAAGTATTAAAGTGGTGTGCTCAAGGGCCTTATCCGATGGCATATCGAATACCTTGATCAAGAACTAAATTGTTAAAACATGCTAGAGGTTATCTAACTAAGGCAATCAAATGAATGAATAAGTTTGATGATCATGGTGGAAACTCTTGAGAATATCAAGTGAGAGATAAGGTAATGTTAAAGCTTACTCCTCCAATTTGGAGGAAGATCAGCAAGAAAGCAGTGTATTCATGGCTTAATTCAAAGGTACGATGGACCATTCAAAATCACATGGCAAAATAGGAAATTGGCTTATAGATTGGATATTCCTAAGAGATACTATCTTTACCCAGTATTTAATGTATCCTTTCCTAAGACTTTCCATAAAGATGCACAAGACAGTGAGAGGGGCACTATCTAAAAGAACTCCATCCACAGTGCGAGCTCAATTTGAGAGGGAAGTTGAGGCCATTCTGGATAGAAGAATAGAAGGCCATAGCAGAATGAACTGACATACCTACTACCTTGTGTAGTGGAAAGGAGATCTAATAGAGGAGGTTAGTTGGGAAAAGGATGTAAACTTGTCGTAGTTTGAGGATGTTGTCTAGCAATACATATAGTTGATAAGGGCATCAACAAGTTTGAGTAGTGGAGGCTTGTAACAACTCCCATTGTAGATTGCTCAATGGATGAGTGACATGATCACTTACACAAAGCGGGTGATGTATTTTGACATGGAGGCATCTTAGACGATTCCTTTTTGGATCATGAGATGATTTCAAGGTGAGATCCTGGATGTAGATTACATCGTTGATGCGGAATGCATCATGGATGCTTAATGCTAATCAATGTATCATGGCATTGGAGTTGAGGTACATTGTGCTAGTTCATTTTGATGTGGATGGCATGTATGGCGATGAGGAGCTTGCTAGGAGCTTATGTGGCATACATGTGATGCACATGTGGGATGCTTTAGACCAAGTTCAAGTGGTTAGGTAATGTGGACCACTAGCTTCATTTAGAAGGGGGGATGGTTAGACACATGACTTAGTTTTTGGACACATGGCTTACAACTAGAGGGGTTTAGGACATGTGACTCAAAAAATGAGAGGGTATTTGGTGGACAATTGTCTTCATAAGGTAGCTCTTATAAATATATAAATACATCATGCACTGTACTTATTTGGCACCTAAAGGGTTAGAGATTATGCTATGGGAAGCATGAGTAAGTGATTATACATCTAGGTAGTTCTTTTATTGAAAGATTGAGAATTTTATTTTTTTGTAAATCTTTGTGCTTCCTTTACTTGTTGCTTTTAGTTCATTATACTCTTGTTAGCATCTACATGCTAAGAAAAGATTATTAAGGTGACGGATCCTTAAGCCGATCTCACGGTTTGATCTATAGAGAGTTCATATCCATGGCAATCTACCATAATCCATCCATTGCAATCACAATAGTTAAACTAATTTGTCCAATTTTTACATTTTCTTATGAACCAAAGAATAAAGCACTAGAACTTATAGTATCAAAATAGTGGGGCATAAGATAATAAAAATGCAAAAACTTATCCAAACTGCAACCATCCTATTGATACACCAATTTAGCTAAGTAACTCAGAAAGTGACTCAGTGTTACCTACTCTTCCCAAGCTTATCACAGTCATATAGAGTGCTAGCCAACAAAGAAACTAAACCAAAAAATGTTAACCCTAAGGGTCTGGTTTTGATAATTAACAAAAATTGTTTATAACTTGAATTTAGCTAATGATATTTTTGCTGAGATTTCATAATTTAGAGGAAGCTTCTGAGGAAGCAAGAAGAATTCAAAGAAAGAGCGGAAGCTTCAGAAGATGCATTTTAAACTTTAGAGAAAGGATCAGAAGTTCTAAAGGTCACAGCCAGTATGTCAACCGCTTGCAAGGTTCCATGGAGACACATTCTCACTAGACTATGGTGACCGGTACATCATCAGCCTGTAGTATCGCCTGGGGTGCATCCGATTAGTGCAGCCTCCTATGATGTGCCTGCTGCTCTAATGGTTGGAAACATAATGCTTGAGGATTTCATAAGCCAAACATGAATCAAACACAAGAAACTCATTCAAGTTTCCCAAGCACATTCACTCCAATGTGCTACCAAAATCAAGGGACTTCAAAGCCACATCATCATTCTCATAAAAGAAGCTTGAATCACTGTAATTTGTTTAATGTTTTATCTTTATAGTTAAGATTTAACTAGGTGTACATGTTAACCTAAGTTAGAGGCGTTTCCTTGTACACTTGGTATTTGTAAAGGGGAGTTGCCGGTTAGCTCTGAAAACCAGTGTGTATGAGTTATTGGTGAACTCAGAGGAAAAATAATATTGTATGAGTTTTTGGTAAGCTCAATGAAAATCAACAATGCATGAGTTTTTGGTGAGCTTGGTAAAACCAAGTTGTAAGAGTTCTTAGTTAGCTCAAAAAATCAAGGGAAGTGTGATTCCACATGGGTATAGTGGAACCCAATATTAGGGAAACCTTGGATAGTGGAGTAGGTGCTAAGGGAGCCTAAACCACTATAATCCTTATGTTATTATTTTTTCTGTGCTTATGTGTTTCTACTGCCATTTTATTTTCTACACTTACATATCCCATTTATTTTTTCCCATTGTACTTGGATTCTTGTTTGGCCATACAACCTACACTTTGGGCATAACAAGTGCTTGTAGAGCATTTTTGGTTCTAAAAATAATTCACCAAGTCAACTCAATGACCCCATCATTAGTTACTCTTTCTAGGCTTCTCATAACTATGGAAAGATCCAATTCAAAAGAATGTGACCTAGAGAACTTAAAGAGTCAATATAGTAACTTAATTATCAATGGATCTTCCTAAACTTCTTGTAGTTATAGAGACAGTCAATAATACTAAGTCTTTTGTTCTCTCTGTAGAATAGACAACTAAATCTTTTACTATAACAACATCATGTTATTTCATGATTAAACATCATTACCGGGGTTTGATCTTTTATAAACATAAATGGTAGTTCTATCTTTCATAAGCAAACAACAAAGATTACATACTTTTAATATTTTTTCACCTAATTTCTTATCTTTTACAAGTTAACGGCAAAGGGTTACACTCTCCTTTTAATTTCTTTTAATATATGTACTTTTCCTTTTAATCAAGAATTTTCTTGATTTTTGAAGATATAATTAAAGATTACCATGCAACTTGGGATATATAGACATTATAACTTTTTGATCAATTGCTAACTATCATGAATAAAATTCATATTTTATTCCATGTACTATAAAAATAACAAAACCTGTAAAATATAGATAACTTGTATTTTATGTAAATTAAAGTTAAGAATGTATTGAAAAATGTACAATAATATAGGTGATTAATGAGTGTTTGCACTTGCATATTTTTAATTTTTTTACATATATTGCATTTAAATAACCCAATCCTAGCAAGTTATAGTTGCCTTGCTTGTCTAAGCTTATATGCCTGTAGATAGATGATGCAATATTTCCAACCCCTGTATACAAGCCAAGGTGTCGTATATGATATTACTAATACCAAGGAAAACATAGCATAATATCTTAATGGACTTCATCAATAAATTTTCACTATCTCAATGTAATATAAAAGTCATTATGGTAGTAAACATGTTTACCAAATGACTATTTTATTTCTCTATGAGGCCTATTTGTGGGCTAGTAGGATAGTGCATGCCTTCTTCAAAGAGGTCATGAGATTACATTGCATACTAGCCTCAAATGTCTCGAATAAGGAATTAGTATTCCTCAATGTATTATGGAAGAAATTCTTCAAACAACATAACACATTGCTATGATTTAGTATGGTATTAGAATTTTTAAATTGATACCTTAAGGCCTACCTCTATTACCTTGCATACATCATACTCAAGTAGTGGTTCAACTAGCTATCATAGGCTAAATCTTAGCATAAAAGCAGCTACCATGCAATAATCAAAATCTCCCATTCAAAGCTTTACATGATTAAGACTTGTTAATAAGCCACTAATAAACTACACTGAATAGTTATTATAGCAATAGAGGAAGAGTTAATAGAAGGGATTATCATGTGCTTAAAAGCTTAAAGGAGAATCCACTTAAGGCCAAAAATTAGATGAATGTGTGTCACGCCCCACCCTGTGGCCTATGCATTTCACTATCTCCCTGCCATTTTTCTATTTCTAAGGAAAATTTCTACTAAAATTTTAGCAGAGTCTACCATGTATTTTAAGGGTTTAAACTTGTACTTGCATTTATTTATCATATAAATAGGAATTTGGCAACTATAAATCATTGTTAAACAACTACAATAAATTATAAACCACACCCCCATATCCTAGCCTAGAAATAAAATCCTATCATGATGGCAAATGGCATATGGAATCTGTACAAAGTTTACAATCCATCACAATCACATGTTGATACAATAACTTTGTACATAATTATTACATCATAAATTAAATCTCATGAATTTACAATACATCACCATTCAAAACACATTAAAGGCCTTCTTACTCTGAACTGGAGCTCCATAGTTTCACCTTTCCACTAAAAATTTTAATAAACTAAGGTGAGTCAGAACAAACTCAGTAAATAAGCATAATAGAAAATAATAATAAAATAGTAGCATGTTCACAATCATATGATCTAATATATCATGAGCCATGCAGGCAATTCATATCAGAATAGTGTCATTTTGGCATAACACATATTAATCATACTTATGTCACTCTGGCACATCATATCTATGCCATTCAAGCACCATATATCAAATTATTCCATCACTCTGGACCCCTTATATCTGTCCTATCATATCTGTGTCATTTGGGCACCATATATCAATTTATGCCTTATAGGCATCAACATAACCTATCATCTTTTTATACAATGGAATGCCATTAATACATACATTATTCAATCCTCTCATAAATGAGATATTATCTATCCCCAATATGCATACATAACAACAACAAGATTTTGAGATATAATTATTCTCAACAATCTACACATCATCTACACATCATGTTTTTTGTTAAAAAACCAAGATTTATGGGATGTTAAGATTCTCCATCCATATATGTATGCTAGGAATCAAATAAATACAACCAATGGGATAATTACTATCCCTTTCCAACAATATATTTGAAAGAGAGTCTACTTACCTTGAGTGAATTACCATACACTCCTTAAGTTCCAATACTTTTCATTCTTCTCAGATGATCCTGTACAAAGCAACAATCTCATTCATTTATAGACAATTTTACTAATGTATATCAAGACAAACACTTATGCCTTTTTACATATTTCCAATCAAATAAGTTTATCTGTTGAGTCTAAGGATCTAGTTTTGATGACTAACAAAATTTGTTAATGACTTGATTTAAGTAAATAATAGTATTGCTAAGATTTCTAGTTTTAGAATTGAAAAAAATGGAGCTTTGAAGTTAAAGGATGAAGCTTCAGAGTTGAAGAAGGGAGCTTTGGAGGTGACGCTGTTAAGCATCAGAAGGATCAGGGTTACTTCAGAGGCCATGAAGAGAAGCTTTGGACGTTGAGGAAGCTTCGAAGGTGTAAATAGAGAAGTTGGGCAGAAACAACGCTCAAAGGGACTTTAGAGCATCCAAAGTGATGACTTCATATGATCCAGAAATGTATACGAAGCTTCAGAGGCATGGGCCATTTACTTCAAAGGGACTGAAGCACGTGCGCCCATGACTCTGATGAGCCACTAACCTTAGGAGGCTTCGAAAGTAACTTTCGAGGGTCCGAAGTGGCGCAATGAGACAACATTGCATGGTTTTTGATAAGTGAATAATATTCACTTATACTGTGCAATTTCAAGCTATCTTTTAGCATGTTTTTGAGTCATTCTCGAGTTAAATTAATATGTTTAATATTTATGTATGATTGAAAGCAAAGTAGATGAAGAATGAAGGCAAGAAGATGAAATCCTATGTAGACAACTCCTTACCGCCGCATAAGTAAGCACAGGCAAGCAATGCCATAGTGGAAAGAAAATATCAAGATAGCAGGCACAATGCCACTACACCATGCATGACATAGGACATGCAACATGAAAATAGCAGGCATAATGTCATAGCACCATGTTGCAGCATTGGAAAGAGAACATGGAGACAGGCAGCTCTATGTCACAGCACAGTGCCATGGTACAAACTCAAAACATGAATTTTGGGCAGAACAACTCTATGTTGTGGCACTATGCCACGGAATAATGATAAATTTTGGGAGCCTAATAGTTTTGTGCCATGGCACTAGAGCTAGAGACATAGATTGTGATTTTCTGAATGCTTTAGAAATGATGCCAAATCTTCTAGGATTTCTTGGAAAAGCTGCAAAAATACTAATATTGAAGGAAGGAGTATAAAAGGATAAAAGAGGTTGCCCTAGAGAGGGCTTGGCTATCTTAGGGCAGCTTGGAGGTTGGATGGAAGCTGAGGAAGAGAAGAGAAAAGATTTCCCAAAGAGATGTGCTTCAAGTCTATTTTCAGCAAGAGAAATCAAATGAGAAGAATTTGCTTTCATTTTCATTCTCAAATCTTTTAGTGTTTGCTTCTCATTCTTCAATTGTAATTAAATTAAACTTTGTATTTGAGTTTTAGACAATGTTGAATGGTAATGCTATGTCCTTTGAATTAAATTTGAGTGGCTAAACCTCTCCTTCTAGAGGGGGGATGGATCTTGTGTTAAAGTCATTCAATGAGTTATGTTATTGAGTATGTTTCAGAGATTTATTTATGATGTTGTGTGATTAACACCTTCAATCTAGTGACCCTTTATAGAATGATATTGCATTTATGATTTGACACTCGGAAAAAGTAATTCTGAATGAGATCTTAACATTATGATATGTAATGTTGGATGTCTTAGGAAAGCTTCTAAGTTATGTGAGATTGTTTAAAAGGAATCACATATCTTAATGCATTCTTAATATTCCAATTTTTATAGGAATGTTGAAATTGAAATATTGATAATAGATATTTAACATATCACTTGGGAGAGGAGGTTAAATGCAGTTAGATTCTTAGTCTATAAATTGATGAAACTACTCAATGCATAATAAGTTGATGAATCTATGATCGAAATACAAGTGAAGTCGATCCTCTAGACCTTCTTTACCTTGATTCCTTCCTAACAAAAGCCTACCCCTTTTCAGTTCTTAGTTAAATTTGTATTATTTGATTTTCCAGATAAAATTGGGATTATGCATTGCAATAGCTAGTGACTAATTAAAATCATCGGTTCTTGTGGAGATGATACTCACTCACTATTTTATTACAAAGCTTGACGCCATGCACTTGCAGTATAGTTTCCAAGCAAACAATTTTTAACAAGGCATTTTCAATCATCGAAAAACTAGAGAAGCAACAGCTAGTTTGAATCTCAAACTTATAAATAGAAGTTCCAAAGAAGAGAAATAGGTTTTTTTAGAAGATTAAACATGAATAAAATACAAGAATTCAAAGTCCAAAAGGTGCATTCACTCCAATAGACTTCAATGAATAAAAGCTTCAAAGTTACATCTTTACACCTCAGAGGAGATCAGCAAGCAGTGTGAGCTTATAGTTTTATCTTTATTATTTGAACTTAAACTGTATGTAGATTCAGGCCTAGTTAGAGGCCTTTACTTGTACATTTATACCTATAAAGTTTGAGTTGCTGGTAAGCTCTTGAAAAACTAGATTGTATAAGTTATTGGTGAGCTCATGAAAACCAATAGTTGTAGAGTTTCTAGTGAGCTTATAAAACCAGAGTTGAGTTCTTGGTTATCTCATAAAACCAAGGGAGGTTGTGATTCCATAGGTTATAGTAGAACCCAAGGTTGAAAAAATCTTAGAGAGTGGAGTAGGTGCCAAGAGGGGGCCTGAACCACTATAGTCTTTGTATATTTATTGTTGTGTGCTTGTGTGTCTTCATTGTACTTATTTTTTGCACTTGCACAATCAATTTGTTTTCCCCACACCATTTGGAATCCATATTTTTCATAAAACCTACTTAGCATAAGCAGGGTTAGGGGACCAACATTATCAAATCTTTATTCATTGTTAATTATTTCCCTAGGCATATAAATCATGTATTCTATACATAGCCTTAATATCACTTTTTCATAATCAATCTCTGGCTACTTATGCCTAGTCACTCATATGGCCTTTCTCTTAAAAACCTTTCATCATACATTTTATAAGTATTATTTAATTCATAATGATTTAATATGGTTAACCAAGAAAATCTATATTCATCCTCATGTAATTACTTGACAATTTAATAGACAAGTACTTCAATGCTCCTAAGCATCCATTAATTGCAAGTTGTTCTATAACATAGGATCAAGGGTTTTCACTCCTAATTATACATCATGATTCATAGCATATTCAATATCAAATTTACATTGATAACATATTAATCATACTTACAACTCATTTAAACCAAGCATAATTATGGTTTTATGCAAAATCCTCATATTTACTATTTACAAGTTACTGCTCACAGTAAGAAATCATGTATAATCACATTTTATTAACTCTAAATCATGTCACAACCATTGGAATCAAGTTATTAATCAAATCCCCTTATCAATTTATACAATTTCATACAAATTTTACCCCTAGGGTTATTGTTCACGAATGGGGTTAATGTATGATCATGATTTTCTAAGTCTAAATCATGCCAAAATTATTACAAGGTATGCTTTACTTGTTTTCCCCCTTAATTAAACCATAAGCATCCATTATTTTTCGCAAAACCCCTCTTCACGAATTTGGGTATAAATCCTAACAATGAAAAATCATAAAATCGAATAGGAAAAAGCATGTTACCTTTAATTTCATACATGACTATCATCCTTAAGCAAGAATTACACTCAAATAGTCCAAGATCCTCACCACATGTAGCAAACTCATCTTTCCACTGTTATCCACCTTCCAAAATTCCCATGAATAATCTCAATGATTTTCTCATGAAAATGATGTAAAATAAGGCTTATAGGGGATGGGTTTTTCAAACTAGGGCATGGAAGCAAAAGAGGAAGAAGAGAAATGGGATAACAAGGCCTTTAAAATTGAGTTTTTGTTTGTGCTTCACCGCACCACCCTTCGGTGCCACGATGTTGCAGTGCCAGACCTTGTTGCCGCCTGGACTCCATTCATAGCAAAAAGGTACCATGGTGCCCAAATTCGTTGATCCCCTATTCTTCAAAATTTCAACCCTTTTTACCTTGTTTTCTTTCTTGTATTTAGCCTTACTTTTTTCATATATATATATAACATTAAACTATATAATAAATCCTCTATAATCATCTCATTTAATTTCCCTTACATAGTAATTTCATAACAACTCCTCTCACACTTAATAAAATCTTGCACACTTGGTCCCCAAATAATAATTTAAAAAAATTCACACTTTCACCACCTTTAACTCCCCATGTGTTAAAATGAGCAATAAGATCAACACTATAACAAGCTATTGGAGTATTTAGTGGGTGACTTAGTCTACTTAAGATTACAAGTTCAAAGGTAGAAATCTATAATGTCTTAGTTCACTGCCCAATGCTAGCTCAAGCTTCCATGAGCCATTCAAAATCCTTAATCAAGCCAAAGCTGTGGCATATCTTCTAGAATTACCAACCGACTCATAAATCCTCAAGAAGGCACTCATACTTGCCTTAGTAGTATAAGAGCTCCAAACATAGACAAACAAGGTGAATTATTATGGATACTAGATAAAGTGCAAAGCTCGAGAACACTCTTACGTGGAAATGAAGTGGTCAAGGAAGTGAAGATGAATTGAAAAAGCTTGCTAATAGAGGGAGTTACATGGGATCCCAAGAGCTAATGAGCATGTAGTTTTCTATTTCTCATCCTAAAGAATGATGCAACATCTCATGGGGGATAGATTGTTAACAACCATCTATGATAGTTGAGAGAGAAATAGGATATAGGTTGTAAAATGATGAGTAAGAGCCTATAAAATATGAGGGTTGAGCATGAAAAGAAACATTGTGAAAATATATTTGAAAATATGTATGTGTAATTGTAGGATGTATAAAGAGGAGGATGAGAAAGAAAAGAGATGGGCAAACAAGTATTTTCTCAAACAGGCTTGCATGTGGAGAGAGAGTGCTATATTAAAGAGGTCCAAATTGTCTATATAATAAACTAGATTTTTGATAATTAATTAAGAACTGTTGGGCCATGGAAAATCAAAGGGAGCCATCTAGCTGTAGCCGAGCAGCTGTCCGACCGATTGATGACACC
>JAYJMB010083866.1:0-21396 GCA_036873735.1 Pouteria campechiana | reverse complement strand
GTATGCCGCATTGTAAAAATTTCTAAAACTTTACAAGAGTGAACATTTACATTTTTGAAATTTTCAGGGCCTTACAATAGACCCTCATGGAAATAAGCACTCTAATCTCATGTAGTTCAAGGGTATATGTTTTGCTCAAATTCATTATAATGGAAATGATTTACCATAAGCTTGCATATATTCTCATTCTCCACCACTGGAACCATATGTATATCATGAATCATAAGGACTTTTCAAAGGTTGTAACGGGGTTTAAGGATAAGGTGGGAAATATTTGGAAATTTAATTTAAAATCCATTGGAACTAGTGAAGTACAACTAAACTAACTCAAGCTCAAATATATAAGACATATAAAATCAATCATTTCATTCAGAAACCTCTTTCCTTGTATATATGCTGTATAAACAAACCCCTTTCTTGAAATTTTTGGAAGAATTATAAATATAAATAATTTCTTCTCTCTTTTTATGTTGGAACTCTTTAATTGAGAATAAAAGTATGTTCCCTTTCACCAATACCACAAATCTAGACACCCCCACACTTTATTTCTTATACAGCCGCACAATGATGACCCATGCTCCACTAGCTCTATGGATTGGGTAAAGATATTATTTTTCTAGATTTTAAGCTTGTAATGTGGGTTCACAAAAATAATAAAGGTCTATAAAGCTTAAAGGGTGTTCAATAAAGGATATATTAGTTGTAAGGTAGGCTATTTGGCTTATGTAGCTTATAACAAAGATGACCTTAATCATGTTCATTTATGCATATATCAATATGATCTCAAAAAAAATCAAGGCAATTTCTAAAGAAACAAATCTATGCAAGAATATCTCTCATGAAAAAAAATAATGAGATTGATATGGATGTGTTAGTCTAAAGGTTCAAAATCCCACCAGGTTTTGTCTATGAAATTTAGTTATCACCATTCTCAAGGAAAATAACTGGACTAATTAATTAAACATTAGAATATTACTTATTCAATCATGTTATGAAATTCTCAAGCTTAATTGAATCTTGCTCATGACACCTCAAATCATAGAAAACCACCAAAACAAAGGGCAAAACTCTATCGCTAATTTTTTTCAAAAATAAAAGCAAAAACAAAAATAAAAATACAACCTAAACCTAAATCCCCTACCCCACACTTAAAATTTACATTGTGCCCAATTTAAGATCAAATGTAAAGAAGATGTAAAAACAACCATAATAGGAATGAAAAAAATTAGAAGAAAATAAGAAAAAGAAACATAAACTCCCTTGGGTTGCCTCCGAAATAGTGCTTTTGTTTATAGTCGTTGGCTTAACTCACTGCTTCTTCCTTAAATCTAGAGTAATAGCAATTTGGAAATAACAAAGCATACATGTGGGTGGGCTAATTCCTTCAATATCTATAATTATCCAACGAATAGCCGTCTTATGTTTCTTTAAAACCTGCACAAGCCTTTACTAGAGATGATCACTAGTAAGGTTTCTTTATCTCCAAGGAACACATACTTGAGGTAACTGGGAAGAGGCTTTAAATCCAGAGTAGATGCCTATAAAATAGAAGGTAAAAGGCTCTTGTTAGAAACTAGTAGCTCAAAGTAAGGATCATTACCTAATTCTGATAACTTCGAAAAGTCATCCAATGCTGCAATAATTTCATGCAAATCAGTATCAAAGGTAACACCTCATTCTCCTTCTCATGATGCTTACTAATGGCAACTTCTAATTTATTTTTTCCATCAAGTTCAAAAACTTTTTGTGCACAAGAATCAATCATATTCATAGAGTAAACAAAGGTATCATCATCAGGATATTTCATGGCATGATAAATGTAAAGCTTATTAATTTCACTATCAAATTCCATGGTAAGTGTGCCATTATGAATATTTATCTTGGTCTTAGATGTCTTTAAGAATGATTTTCCTAACAAAATAGGAGTTTGATCACTACTATCCATATCTAGCACATAAAAATCATTAGGGAAATCAAATCATTCACTTGTATAAGAACATCCTCAACTACACCTTTAGGATAGGTAATGGATCTACCAGCCAATTGAATCATAATACTAGATTTATTCAAAGGTCTAAGTTTTAAAGAAACATATAAAGAATATGGCATGATACTAATGGAAGCACCTAAATCTAACATGGCCTTCTTGAGTCTATTGTTACCTATCATGCAAGGGATAGTAAACATACCTAGATCTTTGCACTTTGCAGGGAGTTTTCTTTGAATGATTACTGAAACATTCTCCCCTACACTTACCTTTTCACATCTCTTAAGTTTCTATTTCTTCTTTGTTGTACACAATTCTTTCAAAAATTTAGCATAATGAGGCATGTGTTTAATAGCATCAAAAAGTGGAATATTTACCTTGCATTTATAAAAAGTCTCATAGAAATCTTTATAGTGCTTAATTTTGTGAAATTTTGCTAAAGCCTAAGGAAAATGAGGTACTGGTTTATATCCAAAAAGATGTGGAAACTTATGTTGAGTTACTTTGTTATCATTAGGAATGTCCTTGCCTGCAACAACGCCTTTCTCCTTTTCATGCTTCATTGGTGAAGGAGTTGCCTTTACTAGAATGTCAACCTCTTTAACACTTGGGTTCACCACCTTTTGAGAGGGTAATTTTCCTGAACTTTGAGCCTCTAGTCGATTAATTATGGTTGCCATCTGACTTAGCTAGTTCCCCAAACTCTGAATGCTAGCTCTCATTTTCTATTGAAATTGCAAAGTATTAGTGGCAAGAGACTTAACAATATCTTTTAAAGATATACAAGAGTTAGGAGTTTGTCCCTGATGTTATCTAGGTGGGTATGGCTATTGGTATTATTGGAAACTTTGGCAATTTTAAGTAAGAGGATGATTTACTTATGAATTCCCATAGCTAAAATTGGGGTGATCCCTCCATCCTGAGTTGTATGAGGATCATACTTCCTTTGTAGTTGTCTAGAAAAACTACCCATTGCATTCACTTGCTCAATAGGTTCCTCTTGAAGAATTGGGCACATATCAGGTGGATGCCCTACCACTGAACAAATTTCACAAGCCTTCGCCATTTGCATATTACCTATAGTCGTTTAACGAATGAGAGAAGTTAGACTTACAATCTATTTTTCAAGGGAGGAAACACTTACCTCATTAGCAGGTTTGGATAGAGAGTCAAGCTTAGTGCCAAATTATTGTGAATTGGTAGCTATGTTTGCAATTAGATTTCTTGCAGCTTTAGGAATTTTATCCACCAAAGCTCCTCCACTAGTGACATCAATCATGCGCCTTTTAGTGGGAAGAAGTCCCTCATAGAAATATTGGATGAGTACTTTCTCACTAATCTAATGATGGGGGCAACATGCACTTAATTTCTTGAAATGATCCCAATATTCATATAGAGATTCTCTACTATATTGTCAGATACCTTAAATTTCCTTTTGAATGTTGGCTACCTTTTAAGCTGGGAAATATTTCTCTAAAAACAACTTCTTCATCTCATTCCATGTTTTAATGCTCTAAAAGGGTAAATAATAGAGCTAATCCTTAGCCTGATTCTTCAACGAGAATGGAAAGGATCTCAGTTTTATTTGCTCTTCAGTCACCCCTATGGGCTTCATACTCGTACATACCATATGAAACTCCTTTAGATGCTTGTGAGAATTTTCACCTACAAGACCATGAAAAGTGGGTAAGAGATGTATTAGCTTAGATTTTAATTCAAAGTTAATAGTAGCATCTAGAGTAGGAAACATTATTGTAACACTTGAGGTGTTAAATTTTGAGACATCAGTGGTGAGGCTACTGTCCTAGCCATTAGGCACATGAATAAGTGGAGCATGGCATCATTATCATGAGAAGTGATTGAAAAAGTTGTAAAGAAATTGCTATGGAAATTGAATTGTATAACTAAAATGGTCTCATTAGTAGTTTCTTGGATGAAATGAACCCAAGTAGTGATTTTGAGTAAATTTATATATATGACTAGAAAGACCAATGTAGCATGATTATTATGTGTAATGTGATATGCATGAGATATCGAATTGAATTTTTGTGATGATTTTGTAGTTATCAATTATTGAGTTGAATGCTATGCAAAAAGAACTCAATAGGTGATTTTTGGCAATTGGCCTCAAGTGATGTGTGCGAAGTGATTGTTGTGACATATGAAGTATTTTATGTGAAATGAGACTATTGGTGATCTTTTATAAGTGCAAATTCTAAATTTGAATAGTTCCTTGTAATGGATGGGGTATTACTTAAGCTTAGGGGTAAGCTTAATTTTTTAATGAGCATTTTAGGATGATTATGCATGGAATTAATATAAATTGTAAAATAATTTGGGATGAAAATGCTACATTACATGATTTTGGGGTTAGTTTATGTGGTAAACATCAATATATGGTGAAAGAAAGTTGCACATGACAAAGGTGTTATTTGTGCTCAATTTTTGATATAATTGGAAAATTATTTAGGAAAAGTAGTCAACATAAATATTATATATCATGAAATTATATTTCTACCATCAAAAATTCACATGATTTGGATATCTTATGAGAATGTTATGATCAATGCACGAAAATTGCTCCATATGGGTCAAAAAGTACCAAATTTACCAAATTTGGTCATTCTATTTGAATTTTTGACATATAGGGGGGCTTATTTGGAAAATGCATTTACCATGAAATTTGTATACTTGAAGTTATCTTTCTAATGCCTTAAGAATCAAGTGATTTGGATATTATTTTTGAAATGTATATTCAAATTACTAGCACTATATTGGCACAGAAATTCCATGCCACGACATGGCTTTACCAAGGTAGATTTTTGGGTGTCCAGCAAGTTTGTGTTGCGACACAGGTATTCCATGCTATGGCACAACAATTCCATGCCATGACACAGAAATTCCATGCCAAGACATGGATTTTAAAAAGCCATTTTTGGGCATCCAGTAAGTTTGTGCCGCAGCACAGAAATTTCATGCTGCGGCACAGCTTCTGTGGGGCTCCAGAGTATCAGAAACTTTAACTTTTCAAAGGCCAAAACCATTCCATTTTCATTCCAAACCATCTCATTTTCTTCCCCAATGCTATAGCCATGCCCTAGCTCCATTATGCACCATTGTATGTGAATTTAGCCAAGAAAAATCATGGTTTAGGTGTTTAATTCTTCACCTATGCTCCTAAACTCAAAATTCCTATTTGTTAAGACAATGGGTGAAGAAGAAAACTTTATTTTGCTATAAGAGGTGATGAGTTTGGAGGAGTTGAGGTTGGATTCATATACTAAGGAAGAAACCATATGAAAATGACAAGGTAATCCCTTTTTACCCATTCAATTTGGCAATTTTTTAATTGAGAAGATTTCTGCCCATTCATGTACGGTAATCTTGGGATGAAAATGATGGGATTTTGTTGTAAAAATTATGAGATAAATGATTTAATCATACTTAATAATGTTTTAGAACTTAATTGGGCAATAGAAATCAAAATTTATGTCAAGTTAGGGTTATACCCAAACAGTGAACAGTGAAATTTTGGGGGGAATTCATGATTAAGTGTAATTCCCATGGGGGAATGATTGATTACTTAATTATCATGATTTTAGAATGATTTGAGTATGTGATTTCTTATTTTTGGTTGTTGTTCATAATTTATATGAGTTATAAAAAGGGGATTTCGTGTATTGAATGATTAAATAGTTAATTGAGTAAGTTAATGACTTAATTAACATATTCTCATGTTTAATTATACATTAATGGTGTTGTAAGAAGGGTGTATGTGGTTGAAAATGAAATTCCCTTTGAGACTCTTGTTGAAATGCTAAGATTTAAGTGATGCATATGTAGTGTTCAATGAAATGCCTAATGAAAGCTAATCATGTGTATTGAGTAGAATTAGAAGCCCAAGTAACTCAAAATTAATAGAATTCAATTGAGATATTATAATGAAAAGTATAAATTAAGTAATGCATATAATATGTTTGCTTAAATGTTTCAATGAGAAACTAGTTGAGATTTAATATGGGATGCGTGTGGTGTGTGTTGGATCATCTGAGTATGGATGAAAAGCTATGTAGTTCAAAGAGTTATGGAACTTGGCAAATCATGAAGTAGGCATCCCTTTCTTGTTTGAATGTATGTATGAATGGAGATGATGAATATCCCATTTGTATGAATCCAGGCATTTTTGATTTGGATAAGGATAGTGAATATTCCATTATGATTTAAAAATGTTTATGTGGGTATGTGGGTTTGCAAATACATGAGTGACATGGATAATAGATATTCTTTAGATTGACATAGTTGTTGTTTTGTATATGACACAAAGTGTAATGGTAGGGGATAGAGGATATCCCCTTTGTTGTAAATAAGTATGATTGGATCATGAGGTATATTCTTTGTCATTGACCTGTCTACATGTTTTGGAACAATAAGGATTGTGGTCCTCATAGCATAAATGCATTTGAATGCTTCTTAGATTGATGATTGAGACTCATAGTTATGCACTAAGGATGAGATTGCTTGTCAGAGATTATTCATGTTCTAGATTAAAATATGCTATCTATGGGTTGATTATTGTTTATTATTTTTGCTTACTTATTGACTTGCCCAGATTCATGCCTTCTTATTTAAATTTTTAGTGGACAAGTCAAGCAAGGAAGCTATGGGAGATGTTAATGGAGTTTGTGATTTTTATTGTATTTGAAAATTTTTTGGAATTTGTATTAATTCATAATTGTACTAACTTAATTTGAGATATATTCTACTATGTAAAAGAGAATGACATGTCATAATAGTAGAAAATAAAATTATGATTTTGAAATGGATTAGGTTAGATTATTGTCATCATGGGGTGACATAAATTTTGGGCAGTGGGTAGGTTTGCAGTGGGTAGGTTGGGCTAGTTTAAGGATTTATGATTTAAATTATAAATTTTTAGTTTTATTCATGATTGGAAATTATGAGTATAGATATTAAAAATTATATGATGATTGTATATAAAGTTTTGGATCTTGATAATTCAGGGCAGACTTTGTCAAAATTTTGGTAAAATACCCCTTAGAAATGGGAAAGGTACAAAAGAATAAGAGGGAAATAGTAGCATCCCGCATAGGCCCCAATAGGGAATAATCTATCAGATAGCCAAAACATATAGGTTGGGGGTGTGGGGCATTACAGTTATGTGAAAGGGTTGTTGATTCAAATTAGGTGTGACAAACTCTTTCAAAGTTTGATTTCCAGCTATGATTTCCTCCTTTTATGAATCAAAATTGCTATCTTCAAATAGAGGATTAGAAAATAGTGCATTCTTCTCTCCTTAAACTGTGCAAAGTTCTCTCCATTTCTGGCTGGTACTGCAAACTACCTTGATTAGAAGATCGAGTACCAATCATAAACAATCAAGGAAAATCTAATAAACCCTAAAAAATGACTAAGGAAAAATCTTTTTTTAAAAGAAAATTTCAAGAACAAAATAAAGATCACAAGAGCCAAAAAAAAAATCAACTAGAATCACTCCCTAGAAATGACACCAAAAATTTGGTGTGCTATCATAGGCAACCAAATTTAAACCAATATCTAAAGAAAAATTACTTATAGTAGTGCGACTAAGGGTCGGTCGATCCCACAGAGAGTATCTAGCCTAGTTTTTTGAGATGTGAACAAGAATGGGGGGTTTTGAGTGTAATAAAAATAGCATTGTAAAAGAGATCAATCAAAGAAAAAAACCTTGGTCTAAGTCAACATCCACCATCAGAATCTCATAACTGATCATTGATGCAAATATAAATCAATTCACACTTTGAATATTCACTATTGGAACTATTTTTTTTTATCTCTTCTTTGACATAGTTAATTAGAAAATAACATTCTAATTAACCTTAACTACTAAACAAGCCCAGATTAGCACTAAAGGTTTAATCTAATAGCAGCTTTAAGATTAGTAGAGATTAGCAAGGCTAAACAACACAAGCTTTAACAGTTGCATTTAATTTAGTCAAATATTCTTCCTAAGATTTAATAACTACTGTCAGCAATAAATTATTAAATCTTAGTTGCTTCACAAGTTAGAGAGATCAAATAATTATGGATTTGATAACTAATTTAGCAATAGATTATAATGAATAATAAACTAGTTGGCCTTCCTAGCAATTACACGCAACAATCATAATAATAAACATAGAAAAATATTCAATACTTAAAGTATAAATTGAATAATGAAAACTATTTAGATCTCATAGTATATTGATTTTAAGGCTTTTATCTCCTTAAACCAAGGAAAAAAGTTTATCCATGCAGGGCTATAAAACCACAAAAAGGGAGAATAAAGAAAAGAAAAGAGAAAACAAATGAATTCTCTACACCAAAAGTTGTGTTTCCTACATTTTCCCTTCCTTAAATAGCCCTAATTAGGGTTAGTTTCCACTTCATATGGATTCTCCAAGTGGTCTCACATATAAAATATGCTAAATACCAAAAATTTCAAGTTTCCACAATTAAGAATCGCACTAGAGTGACGGCTCTACATTCTGGCACCGCGGCACCAAACCCATTATCCACAATGTTCAGAAGTAGTTTCCACTATTTTGGCCATATCTTTCTCATAAGATATTAGAATTACCTGATTCTTTATGCATTAGAAAGATAATTTCAAGATATATAACTTTTCTTATTAATGATGTTTTCAAAATCAGCCTCCATCTATGTCAAACATAGGCTACAATTGACACCTTATGTTACATTCAATAAGTCTAAAGTCTTAGATAGTCATAGTATTTTGGCCATCACTTTCATATATGATCTCCAAATCCTATGATTCTTAATTTTTTGGATGTTCTTGAAGAAATATAACTTATATGTTGAACACGTTTGCTAAATCAGTCTCTATATGTACCAAAAAAGGCCTTGAAGTGATGCCCAGATTAAGAAGCGATGTCAAAGCTGCCCAAAATCATCCAATTAGCTTCTTTTTACTCTTAACAACTTTATTTGTCTCCAAAATTAAAATATAAGAATAATGAGTACATATAAGAACTAAATAAGTGCAAAAGACTAAATATTAAGGAAATAAAATAAGATATTTTATGTTCTTATCAATGTTATAATGAGACACATATCAGTCAATGTACGATCATTCACAATTTCAGAGGCGTTCTTCTTAGAAACCCAATACTATAACATAGAATGAATTAGAGCAGCCAAAAGAATTGCTTAAGACGACTATATATAGAAGGCAACAACCATTTGTTCCCAAAAGACAAGGGTCCATAACACAAGGATCCTCATTACAGGCTATACTTCCATAAGCGGTCCCGGTCCCAATGGTTCCTCCACTAATGTCTTCGTGCTTTAAAATCGTAACAAGAATCTCACAAAAAGACAAGTTAAAACTTATGAAAGAGCTAGAAGTACTCCAAGTAGACAATGGTTCAACATCTACAATCGTCACAACATCTAGTCATTCCTGATCCACAGACTCAGAATCTATTTAGTTGAAAACCAATCACAAATTTCCCAACTTCACAATCTTTTACCTTCCAAACTAGGATGTCAACACCAAGACCATCTAGGAGAGAACATGGAAGAGGATCGGTTAGGCTATCAATAGGTAGGGGGTAGGCCTAACAGCTGGGGTGTTAAAAGTGAGGTAATATTTGAAAATTTTTTGTAAATCATCATTTGGGACCAATTTATACATGAATTTACTAACTATGAAAGTAATTGTAATTTTTTTTGTGATGGAATTTAATGTAAAGAATGATTACATGGAATTATGGTGAATTTTGGGGGGACTATGTGTATGTATTTTATGTAATAATTATGTTAAAATTATGGCTAAACACCCAAGAGAAAGGAAGAGAGAAAAATTTCAAAAAATATAAATTATATACAAAAGGAAATAGGGCAGCAACAACTGAGGTTGCAGCTCAGGAATATGGAGCTGCAACACTATTTTGAGAAGGGAGGAGACTTGGAGGCAACTGAGTCTGACATTGCATTGCTAGTCAATGATGAGGTAGGGGCGATAGATAGGAGAAACTTGTTGGTCCTGAAGATTAGGCAAAAATCCAAGAGGGGAGGGGTGAATTGGGTACTTTAAAAATTTGCTTAACCCCTTTAGGATTAATTATCCCTCTAGCAATCAATCACCCAATCAACTAATGCACAAATAAATAAGACATAAGAATTTTTATAGTGGTTTGAGTAAACACTCTACTACACTCTTTCAAGAACTCTTTCCTCTTAATGTCTTAGGTTCCACTATTCCCAATAGCAGAAATATAATAGTGCTCCCAGCACTCTTCTAGATTCCAGCTTTAAGGGGCCTAAGCATAGTACTCCCAGTACTCTTCTAGATTTTAGCTCTAGGGGGTATAAGCATAGTGCTCCCAGTACTCTTCTAGATTTTAGCTCTAGGGGGCATATTCATATTCCTCCTAGCACTTTTCTAGATTTCAGCTTAGGGGACATAAATAAATAGCTCTTGTCTACACTCAGATAGTTACAACTTTTCTTGAGTCTAGTCTCAACTACTAGCTCAAGGAATTTATAATGAATGAATATTAAAAGTTGAAGATAGGTATTTCTCAATAAGCACAGGGAAAGGTTTTGGAAGTTTTAATACATAAGTAAATTATCTTCCCTAAAAGTAGTCGGAAGCCTTCAAGTTGAGGAAGGTTTGAATGCAAGGCTCTTGACTCTTGAAAGATGGCAGAAGGTTTTAGCGCAAATTAGTAAATGCTCTCCAGAAGATTTTGAATAATTTTCTTGATACTTCGTTACTCTTTCTGCTCCAATGATGCTTCATTTATAGCTGCTTTGAATTCAAGTCATTGGTCGTAGGTGAGCTCCATTAATGACAGATGACCATTCTAATTAGTGTATTTGAATTCTCTAACTTTTTCTTAATTCTTGTTTATTAAAATGCCTATGACACTGACCTCGGAGAAGATAATTTTTAAATTCTTAATAAGGTTTGATCGAGGTATTGTTGTAATGACTGATTCTTTCATCAATATAGAGAGGGCGTTATTAATGCTGAACGAAGACCAACAATTCGGCTTGTTTGTTACTCATTGTTTACTTATGACAGACAAAGTACAATCTAGCTATTCATCATACAAAGATCTTTCATCTTCTAGTTTGACCTTGGTAAGTAGCAGATAAATCATGGAGTTGTCATGTCATCAAATTGTTTATTGGGTTGTCTGTTGTAAGTAGCAGACAAATCTTAGAAGCATAGATAAATTATCCTTTCCAGTCCTTTGTCTTATAGATTGCCTGTTGAACTACAGAAGCATGGATGACTTGTTTCTTTAGCACTTCATCTATTGAGTTGTCTATTATAAGTAATAAACATATTGTTGGAGTGCAGATGGATTTTCTTCATTGCTTCGTCTGATGGGTTGTCTGTTGTAAGTAACAAACTAATCATTGAGGAGTAGATGAATTTTGTTTGCCGCTTCATTTGTTGGGTTGTTTGTTGTAGATAGTAGATGAGCTTACTTGTATGGACAAATATTGTTGCTCCATTAGATGAACTTCTCTACTCTGCCAGATGACCTTCACTTCTTTGCCTTGTCTGTTTATAATAGACGATCATTGACTCACTTATGATAGACAAGGTCTGTTGTTTTGCACGCTATTTTGCATTCATCAAATACAATCTCCACTTTGATAGACAAATGGAAGCTTGGTTGATTCCCCTATCCCATTTTGTTTTCTTCCTACATCTAAACCCTATGTCTTGCACCCCATTTGACAAAGTTTTGCATAAATTTAGTGAGTGAAAAGCTAGATTTACATGTGAAACCCATGATTCTTGCCATTATATTGAAGTTCAAGTTGTTTGGAAGAAGACAAAGGATGAGAATTTGATTTTCCTGAGATTCATGGTGGGTTCTCACAAAGTTGAGGTTGGATTCATATGTTAGAGAGGGAGCCGCATATGGATTGAGGGTGAGCTCCTTTGTTTTCATATAAATTGATGTTTTTGCCTTGTTAGGGTTTTTACCCACTCATGAATAGTGATTTGTGTGGGAAGATTAGGGGTTTTATTCTTGGAATCATGGGGAAAATGGTTAATTAGTGAATTGGGTATGGTAATTTTATTTTGCCCCATTTAATTTACATTATCTACATGTTAGGGTTTGGTATCAATATAGGAATAGTGAAATTTGAGGGAAACTTCATGCTATGCATAATTAACATGAGGAATATGATTTAATGCATTGATTATGAAGTTTTGGAACCAGTTAGGAAATGAGAAATTGAATTTTGAACCATGACTTAGTTAGAGGTTAAAAAGGAGCTTTGAGTATAGAGTGTTTAAATAATGAATTAGTTGGGTCAAAGACTTAATTGATCTATTTTATGGTTAAGCTAAATGTGAAATTGATTATATGATTGGTATATGTGATTAAGAAAAAAAAATCCCTTTGAGACACTTTATTAAGGATTAAATGGTGTTTATGAACTGTTTGAAGAAATGCTTCCATGAGAAAGATGATGTAATAGTTGAATCCATAATAACTTGACTTTGGCTATGAAACAAGTATTAAGATAGTGTATTTACTATATGAAATATATGATGAAGGATGGATTAAAGAAGGAAATAATCTAGAAAATCTTATGGAATGTTAAAGTGTAGCTATGCACTTGAAAGGTATATGCACATCTTAAGAGACCAATCATAGTCCCAAGAAGTTGTAATTTGGTTGGCTTGATATGTATTAGTGAAATTTTCTTGTAAATGAATGAGATTCTTGCTCTATATAGGATCATCTAAGAATGATGAAAAGTCATGGAACTTGAGGAGTGTATGGTGATTCTCCAGTGAATGAATTGAATGGGAATAATGGATATCCCCTTTGCTATATACAAGTATGTTTGTTTATAATCTGGATTATTGACTATGGTCATGCTAAATTATATGAATTAATTCTGTGTTACAATAAGTGCCGAGTTGAGTATAATCAATAAAGGATCATGAGTAGTCCCTAGTATGGGTATGAATGGGGATAGTGAGTATCTCGAGAGTTACATAAGACGTTGTGAATATAGAATATGAATAAGTGTAATGGAATAGGACATATTCCCTGAAACTAAATATACGTATGATAGTCAAGTGTTTTGCTATAATCATTGTAAAAATATGCTAAGAGATGCTAGTTGACATTGATAGGGTTTAATATGGTTTATGCCTACATGGCATGGTTATAATATGTTTTGCCCAAATGGTGCAGTTATGATATGAAGTGCCTGCATGGCACTATTATGGTTTGAGATAGCTTGAGTGGCCTAAACTTATTACGTTGTACTATTATATAATATGCTTCAACGACATTGAATTACATTATTACGAGTATATTATGATCATACATGAAATATGCTATTTTTGGATTAATTATTATTATCCATTATACTTACTTACTAAGTTTGCTCGGACTGACACCTGTTTATTATATGTTTTTAGTTGATAGGTCAAGCAAGGAAGCTTGAAGATGATGATTTTATTATATTCTGTAAAAATTGAAATTTCTTAGGCTGTATGTGTAGTCATTCAAAATTGTATTAATTTAATCAGAGATATATTCTGAGTATGGCTAATGATGTAAAGGTATTGGCATGTCATAATGGTTTGTGAATGGATTAGTGTTCTTCCAGTTAGTCTACCATCACGATGCGACTTAGGTTCTAGGTAGATGTGAGTAAGTTGGGCAGTGTAATGGGTTTAGTTATTATTTTATATTGTCAAATTCAAAATCTATATGATTAATAAATGCATGCACATGTTTAAACCCTTAAAATATAGGTTAGACTTTGCCAAAAAATTTTCAAAAATTTCCTTAGAAATAGGAAAATGGTAGGGAGATGGTGAAATACCTAAGCCCCAAGGCGGGGAGTGATAGCAAGCCATACCTCCACCCACCGGATTTTATGAGAATCAAGTTGTGAACTCCTTGTGAGCTTATATGTCACCATAATTGGGATCAGTTGAGAACACCTGATTCCAAATCAATACCCTGGGTTAAAGGAGAATAACAACTACTCCTCCAACATTGTCGTCTTTAGTGCCAAGCTACTCTCAAGTAGTCTCGAAACCAACACAGTCATTGTGTTCTGAGATTAACACTAGGAACCCCAATCAAGCAAAGCAAGAGACATCCTCCAATCCCAACACTAAAAGTAACAGATGGGAAATTGGAGGAAGAGAATTGCAATCCATGTTGGTGGAATATAATTGGCCAAAAACTTGAATGACTGAGTTAGAAATCATTCAAAACGAAGAACCTGAACCTCAGTCCTTAGTATGAAAAGGAAAATCGATATTTAAGAAGATGGGCTTGCCCTATGGATAATGTCGTACTTCCGATCTTATGTCCAAAAAATTTCTATCTGGCAAAAGTTTTAGAAATTCAATAAGGGATGCAAAATGATGATTGACCTCCTTGACTTTTATCCTAATGAACCTTATATGTCAATAACTGGTCCACTTATCCCAGTTCTAGTAAAAGGAAAGCTTAAGGGACTTTAGTATCTAGGAGATTAGACAAATCTTAGTGTAAACAATGATATTGACATAGACAGTGATAAGGAGTATGCCTGAGATTGCTCTTACGTGAGTATCCGATCGACTATCAGTCCCACAATGTGGGATTGTCAGTTAGCTCCTACTGAGTCCATGATGTCAAAGACATCGTCTGCCCTGCTAATAATTACATGTTGTTACATGAATTCCAAATCTCACCATGTATCAATGGAAGAGGAAGAATCTGAGTTTGACAACAAAGAACTAAAAGAAAATTCAGAGGTCCTGATGATGCAGATGACAAAGAAGTTGTTGATGACTCACCAATTCCCTATTCAAATTAGAAATGGGAAGTGAGATCCATGATGACAATGCACATGAGTTCGATCATGAGCCAAACCCTGACCATTTAGAGGAAGAAGAAGGTGGTGAATTTGATTTTTCCTTAGAAATAACCTACGACGCTACTCAGCCAGGGTTAGAAGATAATGGACTACCAATAATCGATGAACATGAAGAGTTAAACTTGGGTACATATGAAGATAAGTACCTTACCTTCATCACCAAAACTTTGTCAGAGCAGGAAAAGCAATCACTAATGGATATTCTCAGGGAATTCAAAGATGTCTTTGCATGGACATACTCTAAAATGCCTAGGTTAGGTCCGGATATTGCAATGCATTCTCTAAATATCTCTCCAAGCAAGTGACCAGTAAAGCAATCACTAAGACAGTTTAGACCTGACTTGGAGCAACAAATCATTAATGAGATCAACAAGTTGCAGGAAGCCAACTTCATCTGAGGAATTAAGTTCCCAAGATGGATCTCCAGTATTGTCCTAGTAAAGAAAAAGAATGGATAAATCTGAGTTTGCATTGACTTTCACAATCTCAATGAAGCATGTTTGAAAGACGAGTTTCCATTGCCACACATAGAACTCCTTATCGATAGCACATCACTTTATGACACATTCTCATTCATGGATGGCTACTCTCGCTATAATCAAATTAAGATGGCGTAGCGGGCGAGGTATCATCTATATTTTGCATTCCAATGGGTATCTTTTGCTATAAAATTATATCATTTGAATAAAATAATGTTAGAGAAACTTATCACAGAGACATGCAAGTTATTTTTCATGACATACTTCATAAGCATGTTGAATGCTATGTCAATGATTTGGTGGTAAGGTCCAACGGTCATAATCAACACCATAAGGATCTACGCACCATCTTTGTACAGCTTAGGAAAAACAAGTCATGTATGAATCCACTCAAATATGCGTTTGGAGTTGGGTCAAGCAAGTTCTTGGGATTTGTCATCCACCATCAAAAAATCGAAGTGGACCCACAAAAAGTGAAGGCAATGAGTAATTTGCTTCCCCTAAGGAACATAGATAATCATGGAGCTTGCAAGGTAAGCTATCTTATATCAGAAGATTTATTAGTAATTTAGTAGGAAGATGTTAGCCATTTCATAGTCGCTCAAGAAGGATATAGCCTTTATTTGAGACAAAGCTAGCCAGAAAGCCTTTGATACCATCAAAGGATTGCTTTAGAATACTCCAGTTTTGGCTGCACTAGCTAAGGGTAAACCCATTATTCTATACATCTTAGTGAGTGAGTAATCACTGGGGGCTTTGCTGGCACAAGAAAATTAAGATGGCAAGCAGCAACCGTTATACTACCTTAGTCATCGGTTGATCGACATAGAATGCAATTATTCTCATGTCAAAAAGATATGCCTTGTACTAGTATTTGCAGTCCAAAAGTTGAGACACTACTTGCTTACTTATGATATCCGACTAATTTCTAAGGCAAATTCGCTCAAGTTCTTGATTACTCGCCCCATGCTATCAGGGTGATTGGCAAAGTGATCATTATAATTATCAGAATTTGACATTACCTTTATCCCACAAAAAGCAATGACAGGACAAGTTATAGCTGACTTCTTGGCAGAGCACCTAGTCGATGAAGAATTCATTGTGTAAGAAGACTTGCCAGATGAGGAAGTGTTTGTTGCCCAAATAAACACTCCCTGGCAAATGTACTTCGATGGTGTTGCTAAAACCATCAGTACTGACATTGAGATTGTCTTCATTTTACTTCAGAAAGACATCCTTTTATATTCCTTCTACTTGGTAAGGAATTACACTAACAATGAAGCGAAGTATGAGGCATTGGTCTTCGACTTCAAGTTGGCCTCAACTTCGAAATTACAAAATTGGATATCTTTGGTGATTCAAAATTGGTGGTCTAACAACTAAACACTGAATATGAAGTCTATAAGCCCAGCTTACACCAGTATTATGATATCGCACAAGGGATATTAGATCAACTTTCTTAAGTCAATATTAGATATGTTCCAAGGACTAAAAATACTATTGCTATGCTTTATTGAACTTGGCAATCGCTCTAGCCATTGCAGGAAGCCAAGAAGTCATTGTTAGAGCGACAAAGATGCATTCTAGACTCATATGATGAGGAGACTACAAGCGAGTGGAATGTGTGGCCTGCATGGAACTAATGGTAGATGATTGGCGAACTTAGTACATCGATTACTTGTAGTATGGAATTCTTCCAGAAAATTTATAGGAGAGATTAGCTCTAAGGAAAAGAGCTAATAAATGTGTATTACAATAATACACTTTATCGCCAAGCATATGATGGACTCTAGCTCCGGTCTTTGAACGGAGAAGAGATTCAATATGCACTCATGCAAGCACATTCTAGTGAATGTGGTGGGCATTCTTCCGATTA
The DNA here is from genome assembly GCA_036873735.1 of Pouteria campechiana. Classification (NCBI taxonomy): domain Eukaryota; kingdom Viridiplantae; phylum Streptophyta; class Magnoliopsida; order Ericales; family Sapotaceae; genus Pouteria; species Pouteria campechiana. Next base: position 4,124 of record JAYJMB010083866.1, on the reverse strand, counting down.
AAGATTATATAAACAAGTCAAATACCCAGGATACTACTGGCCTACCTTAGTCTTAGACTTGCTGCAATTTGCCAAATTATATCTCCAATGTCAACTTCATGAGGATATTAGGCACATAGCACCAATAGAGTTGGTACTTGCAACATCTCTTGGATGTTTGCATGGTGGGGATTTGATATTATCAGTCCAATCAACCCTCTATCTTCCACAGGACAAGCCTACATCCTAGCAGCAACTAATTACTTCTCCAAATGGGTAGAAGCTAACTCTTATAAGAGAGTCAAAGTCAAAGAAGCAATGAAGTTCATCAAAATCAAGATTGCGTGTCGTTATGGTAATCCATACGATTACATCAGACAATGACACTCCATTCAAGAATGAAAATATGAAGAAGTTTTGTTAAAAGCAGGTTATCAAGCATGTATTCTCTATGCTATATCATCCACAAGAATATGGTCAAGCCAAAGCATTCAACAAGGCAATCTTGAGGATCATGAGAAGAATAATAGATAAGAATAAGAGGGATTGGCATCTCAAATTACCAGAGGCACTTTGGGCTTATCACACTACTCATCGCATAACAACTAATGCAACTCCCCACTTTTTAGTGTTTGGCGCAGAGGCAATCTTGCCTCTAGAAGTGAAATTGCTATCACTAAAAGTTGCAATGCACTCAGGGTTGACAACAGATCAACAAGCCAAGTTGCGGTTTGAGAAGCTTGATACTTTGGATGAAAAGAGATTTCAAGCCAAGCAAATGATTGAGTTATATCAAGCCCACATGGCCGAGGCATATAATTGATCAGTTAAACACCAAGCTTTTCACCCGGATGATTTAGTTCTCTAACTAAGAACTAAACTAATGACAGGTGGTAAATTAATTGGCAAATTTGAGCCCAAGTGGGGAGGCATAGGCTTATGCCAATGGTTCATACCAAATTGCTAATAGTAATGGTATAAGAGAATTACTCATCAATGGGCATTTCGTAAAGTGTTACTATGCATGAGTCGAAAGGGAGCAAACACTAGGGTCATTTGCTCTCCTCTCTTTCTTAATCCCTACAAATGTTTCTTAAGTGATTTGATCTACATGCAAAACTCACATTGTCATTATGCATAAAGTTTGCAAAAAAGAAACATGTTAAGGAGACAAGTGTTGTGAGAAAAAAGTGCTAAAATCGCACATTCATTAATATATAGAGGGAATTTACAAATGAGTTAAAGCAGTTAAAATAGACTCCTTCAGATAGTCAAACTGCTCCTTTGCTATCTTGATCGCTCAGGTAGATTCTGGGCTTACTACCAAGGATGACTTTAATTCTGATAAAGTCTCCTCAGTTTCCATCAATCTTGCTGAGAAGTAGCTACTTCCTCTTCCAGGTGCTGAATAATCTCTAAGCCTTCAGCCACCTCTCTCTCTCTCCTTAGAGGCAATAAGAGTTTCTTGGAAGGATAGGTGATGGCTGGCTTAGCAAAACTCCTTCCAAAGAGCTGTCCAGTGATCTCTACTAATTTTCACCTCTTCTTTCAAAGAGATCAATTTTGCTTGAAAAGAGAAAAGATGCTCCGATGCCATGTTCATAGTGGATGACTTCTCCTCAACCTTAACTCGTATATCCTAAAGTTCAACTTCCTTAGCAGTAATCATTTCAATGGGAGGTTTTAAAATAACATATAACTCAACCTGTGCCCACGCTTGCTGGAAAAACTCCAGTTGCTCAAAAATGATTGATAGATAAGAGATGTCACTGTCCAACCTTTCTATACTTTCAACACATAATAGAAAAAGATCTTCTAACTTTGCAACCACATCAGAGGAAGATGCTCTTCGTAGTGATCTAGCAAAGTTAAAGAAAAAAGATCAGACTTCATCCTCTAAGTCCTCCTATCGAGACTTGCTTTGCTCCTTTTTGGCTTTGATGTGAGCGGATGACAACATCTTAAAAATTCCTCACCAAACAGAGCATTGAATTATGATGTTGACACTTCAAGCACCTCTCTGTTTGGCTCACAGATGTTATCATCAACCTCAATTTGTTGAGATGCTTGTAGAGAAGAATGGAAGGCTTCATCTATGACATGATGACCATTAATATTAGGAACAATTTCACCTATGTTTTCTTCAAGAGTGGTAGTAGCAATTGTACCCTTCAAGTGAACTTCTACTGAAGTAATCTCCTCCTCGGTCGAAGACTTTGTCAAATTGCAAAGATGAGGAGATAATGGAGAAAGAGAAGTAGGAATATCAATAAACAGAAGAAGGGTTTCATAGAGATTAAAGGGATCTAGTGATGATTCCCTCTAGTCTCTTGCTAATGTATCAATCGTCTCTAATTGATTGGCATGCAGCTCCGTGAGAATCTCTTCAAGTGCAAAGGCTTCAATACCGTCACCCTTAGCTGTTTGTTCAAGCATAGCCTCATCAATGATGCTCTCAGTTGCAGCAATATCTTCCACTAGTTGCTCTGGTATCTCAATGGGTCTAAAAGATGATGGGATAGAAGCAACTGTCTCAGAAGGAAGTATACTCTCAAGAGGAGGGTTAGGCACTTTCTGACTCACTTTGGTCTTCTTCCTCTATTTTGCAATGGTGCTCTTGGAAGTAGTCTTTCATTTATGCAAAGCTAGAGCCTCTTTACTTACTACCTTCTTGATCTTCTTGGTAGCTAAAGTAGGAACCTTTTTACTTGCTACTACTGCCTTTATGCTCTTCTTGGGAGTAAGGGCAAGGAGAATTGTACCATGGAATGGAACTGAGGTAAAATGCAAAAAATAGCGAGCTAACCCAGCTTCCTCATTGGCCTCGGCTTTGGTGAACTCTCTTTTTGAGAGGTACACCTGAAAAGATACAAAACAATATAATGAATTAAATATACAAAAAAGAAAAGTAGGCATATCAAGTAAGCAGAAAGAAAACATCATACCAGGTGATGCATTTTTCTCAGAATAAACTGGAGGGGGAAAAGGAGTAGATTGAGCCATCGTTGGCTCTACATAGATGATTTTGTCTATAAGATGCATATGCTCACTATAGATCCACTAGTTCATGAGACTAAAATCGAAGTGAAGAATCCCTTGGTGGGCACGCTAATCATCTATCCACAAGACTCGTTGTAGAATAGTGTGCACCCACTCAAAATCTATAGCCTTTCTTATCTCCAATAAGAGCTTCTTGCTCATATCAAATTCAAAAGAAGACACTAATGGTCCATAAGCTGTAAAACCATAGTTTAGAATAAACCTCATGCTGATCTTACCCTCATTGCAACTGTACCACTAAGCATAATCTTTTATCATATTCGCTTTAAATGTCGAGCCTAGTAAGAAGATCCTATAATCTCGCAACATGGTTGTAAAGTGGTATAACAAAGATACCACCAAGCCAAGGCCATTCTAGTCTCTCATTCTTCCCGTGATATGGAGACTACACTTCTCGGCATGTCTTGGTCGTACTCAAATTACCTTGCAAACCGTTGAGAAAAATATGGTTCTACATAACATTTGGAACCCTCCAAGAGAGACAACAAATATGGCTACAAGTAAAAGATAAACTCTTCAACCTTTCTAAAGGTCGCATCTCTGCTAACTACCTCAAATCCTTGAGGGTAGTTAACAGGAGCCAACAGAAACATCTCTTATGAAAATTTATGCAGCTTTAGCAGTCGCTGAGTCACTTGACTGAAACTCAGATTGGCGATGGGCTAATCCATGAATTTTCTTAACAGAATACCCCTGTTTGGTAGCTGTGTTAGCAATTCAACCCCATGAAGCCAGGAAAAATACAATCCTGTAAGGCCCTGGAAATTTCAAAAATGTAAATGTTCACTATTGTAAAGTTTTAGAAATTTTTACAAATCGGCATACTATAAAATTTCATTTTTGAGGAAGTTTATTATCAACAAAATTATATAAATGGATGAAATATCTATATTAATGTGAGGATGATGAGGATATATGTTAATTAATCATTAATAGGTGAATCAGAATTTAAAATTTTATGTGGAGAGCCAACAAAATCGAGTTACCAGTAATTTTTGGCAAATTTAATTAAAATCAAATTTAATTGATAAATAAATAATAAAATTATGCAAAGATTATATTTAATGAATGGGAAATTAAAATGA
>JAYJMB010083844.1:0-21399 GCA_036873735.1 Pouteria campechiana | reverse complement strand
TTGACAAATTGAAGAGACCAATTACATGCCTTTTCTATAGAATGTTGATTATTGATGTATTTCCTCATCAAACCTCTATTAGGGAAGGCTGTCCTATAAAGGTGCATTACTGGGACACTTTCCACTCTGAAGAGGGCCAAACCATGGACTCTGCATGTCAAAAATGTGACCGCAGATGTATTGAGCAAACCTCATGTAACAGATCCTCATATCGAAATGCAACGACTCAATTGAATCATTCCACATAATAACTCTGTTGGCCAGGTTCTGATTGGAGGCAGGGATGGTTAACTTGACAAGGGGTTACTGGACTACTTCAGGCATTTGATCTTCCCTGCAGTCTCCACAATGAAGGAGCCTCTTTCTGGATTTGCAAAATTCAACAGATTCTGAAGCTGAACAGCTGCTTCTGGAAGACCATCCTCACCAACAGACACCTCTGTGCTTAGAGCGAACAGAACATTATTAACTTCTTCCTCGAGTTCAATACAGAAGAGGTGGCTAAAGACCTGAAAATGAAACCACCATTCCAAATGAGAACTCATATCCCAATTGCTGCTGATGAATGCAGCTTGCAGATATCCCCCAGGGTAAGAGAGAGAATTAGGGATCCACCCAAAATTTGACCCATTCATCTGCTGGAAACTTAGCTTAAATTTGCTCTTAAGCCCAGGAGTAGGCAACCCACCAGCCCACGATTTAGGTAGGCACATGTGCATAGAAAGATCAAAATCCAATGATACCAAGCTACAAAGCTTAAGAATGAACCCCTGAAATGCTCTTCGGATTCACCACAGACCCCAACTCACAGGATTCCCAAAGCAGGTGGCAGCAAGTTTTGGATAGCATGCAAGAAGAAGCAATGAGTCTTTCAGAAAGTTACAAAGAATGTAGATATGTTTGTCAGTACCTCTTTCATTCTTGAAACAACCATCTCCCTGATAGCTTGGGACCTAGAAACCAAATTAATGACAAAAAGACCTCCTTTGGAAAGAAATTTCTTCACGTGCAAAAGAAAAGATTCTTCTGTGAAATCAACTGGAGGGCACGTCAACCCAGAACTACAAAAATGGAGAAAGGATACATGTTAGCACCCTGACATGAAATGCCTTTAGTTATTGACGGCTAAAAGAGTTGCAGTAATAACCAAAAATTATCAGCAGCAAATTATGGCAATCCTGATGCTTAACATAGATTCACGATGCAACATAATTGCATGTGGGGAAATGGCCTTAGTTCATAGCCATTAACTTCGACGATCTTCGATTTGGCCCAAAAATAGGTGTTTGAGACAATACAGAAACCTTCCCAAGAAAATGACATGCATTGGATGGTTATGTCATGCAACCTGATATTTGACTTTTTCCCATCCACAACAGATTCCAATATAATCAATCGTCACAGATGCCTGAAATATGGGCTACCGTACACATGCCAGCACCCCTTCCAAGGACAGCACTCACCTCATGTCAGACGAGTCTGCATCAATAATGAGCACATCAAATCTAATGCTTTCGTGGCCACCATTTCCATTGGTAGATGTCAGTCTTTCTTTGGAGGAATCATCATCGTCATCTTGATAAAGAGTAATATCAGAAGATGTTGAATCATTTGCCATGTCTCTAACAAAGCAGATTCCATTAGCAATATGCACCTATCAGGGCAAAAAGTATGGAAATCAATGTCTGTTAGGGATCAAAAAATTCCAGCAAATTAGACAATACAACCATAAAAATATTAGTAAAGCATTAAAACAGATTTAGGTGCAACTTGGGTTGGGATAAACCCAAACCCAACCAACCAAACCTGATTTTGAAAAAGGGTTAGGTTGGCTTCACATTCTGGGCAACCAGGCACAATTTTCAACCCTACTTAAATAATGATAATTACAATAGGTAGACATAAGTAAATATCTACATCAAACAATACTTAGATCAATTTTTCAAGAATTTCAAATATTAAAACCAGAAATATTGTCCTAAATCAATTGAGTAGAGAAGAACAGACTGAGTAACTTTCTCATAGTTGTATTACATTACGAATGTATTTTCATATTTTTTCTAATGCTAACGTCCTTGGTATAAAAAATGATCATATATTCATAAATACATAAATGTAATTTAAAATTTAACCTAGTTATTCATATAAAAACAAATCCAAATTTCCATCCTGAACTCAATTTGACTTTTTTAGAGTTGGGTTGAACATTTATAAATAGGGTTTGGGTTATAGGTTGACCTCAACCTGATGCAACCCAACCCAAGCATCCCATCCAAGCAACAGAAGGGTAGTTATCCCTACCAGGCACACCAAATGGTAACTAAAGTAATTATCCAAATGTCGCCACTAGGATCAAGCCATAAGATTATTGGAATCAAAAACATATTCTTTTGAAGGTGTTAACACTTGTGTGCTAGAAAAAAATGTAATACACTTCCAGATATTTGCAGTAATGTGGGACTTATTGAGAAGCTGGAACCCATCAAGGAATAGGCTTGAAAACAACCAACACGTGGAAGCTAAACAATAATAGTCTACATTACAAAGAAACCATTGCTGAAATGGTATCTTTCAAAACAGAAAATAAACATCAACACCAGCAGCTACTACTGAAATGACAATTGTTACAAATCACCTTTAGCTTATCATCCTCAGTAAAGCCAAAATGGTTCTTTGCCAAATCCAAAACCACAGGATCCAACTCTACCACCTACACAAAGCACATACAACAGTTTTTTTAGAATGGAAGAACTAGCCTTCATGGCCTTAAACAAAGCCAGGATCTACCTCAATGTATGAAAATGGCATGCTTCTTCGCAGAAACATTGGAAGAAGACCAGCTCCAAGACCAATTACAGCTATTTTAACCTAGAAAGAAGTCAACTAGCAAACATGAGAAGCAAACTTTAGCATGCAAAGAAAACTTGAAACAACAGTTGTGCCAGCTCACACTCTTCCTTGTACTAGCATGAATGCCATTGCAAAAGAGGTCTGGCACTTATGTCTCTTTACCAAAATGACCAAATTTTGGTCACCAGTTGCCCATACAAGAGAGGACTAGCATACATGCACACCAATCCAGGATGTTTGAGTAGAGTAAAAAAAAAAAAATGGGGTGCATCATGGCAAAAGATAAAATGATCCTATGATTCCAACCATCTGAGTTTGCCTCCTGAATTTGGACAGTAGGCCATCTTTAGTCATCAATTTCATGGCCATCATTTGGATTGTTGGGATCAGCCAGTTGGCCCAATTTTGGGCTAGTTTCCATCCATCATTAGGCCCAACTGAAATATGGCACAGAGTAGCATGCATGTAGCTGCTTTTTTCTTTTCTTTTCCTCTTTTTTTTTCTGTTCGCTTCGTAGCGTGATGGGAATAGAACTGGTACTCGAACCCCAAATAACTCATTAACAAATGTATCTCTAGCAATCAAAACAAACAAGTAAGATGACATACCCATCAAAAGACAGATTTTTGGTTGATAATTATGCATCGTTTTAGGGAAAAGACATTAGAGTAAAGAAAGGAAAAAAATAAAATAAACATGCTGAAGGCTGTTTCATGTGGAAGGATCTAAGGGCTTGGGTTCAGCTCTAAGTGTCAAGATAGAAACAGTATTAAATAGGCCAAGACACAGAGCCCAAACCCGACCACAATGCCACCATTGTTTAGCTCAAATTAACAAATCTAAACCTATCGAGGTCCAGCTAGAACAGGTTCTAAGTGCTTAATTTTATCAGGTCAAGCTCAATACTGAAGGGGTGCTGCCCATCCCTACTCCAGTCAAGAATGGAGCTGAAGGTTATGGCCATCATTGCATCATCATGTATATGCATCTTACATATCTCGCTAAACTGCCATCATCTTGTTTCAGATTCTTGGAAATCCATGGTTTGGTCCTATTTCAGGGAACTGGGGTGGAATCAGCCAACAGATGCCTGACCATCTAACTATTAAAAATGGCCTACAAATGCACTGGAGGCAGAAAAAAGGCCAAACGGTCATTAGAAATAATATTTCCTATTCCTTACAGTTCTTCCTGATGCTGCCAAATTTGCCAGATGAGAAGCCACCAGCGTAAACCCAGAAATTATCCCACTATGATATGAACTTGCGATGTAGTCATGGTCAACCTTCTTACTTTGTCTGAATCCTGTTTAGACAAAAGCAGGTATACAAGAAACAATAGAATGAATTTGCTAATCAAGGAGCCACAATGAATGATTAAGTGAAAATTATAATTAGTGAAAAGCACGTGGATCCCTCTAACAATCAAACAACATTAATGGGTTGAGATTTACTCTCAAATGATTTTAATTTTGTGATCAACATGAATCTTTGGTTGGGATGATTTTTGGGTTCCTAACTGAACAGATGATGATAAGATTAATGGTTGGGTCAGATTTCATGTAATCATCAAAGTGGGCCCAGATGGAATAATACCACTGAAAAAGCCCAAGGTGCATGTGCCCACACATAGAAACATAGACACAAACACATATAAAGACAGAGAAACATGTGCACACATGCACACACAAAGACACACATGGAGACATGTGGATGGATGGATGTATAGCCTTGAACCTAAGACCACAGAATTTACAGAAGGCCTACAAGTCAAACTCTTTGGTCAACATAAGAGCTGCAGCTCAATCTTAGGAGATGCTCCTATCAGCATCATCAACTAACAAATGCCATTTAGAGTAGACAGCCAATGCACTTACCATGAACTGATGGCGCATAAGAATCCTTTTTTCTTTGGCTTCCCTTTTTTCTAGATTTTGAAGAGGTGGTTTTCCTCTGCTCCAATTCACCAGGATTCTTTTCAGCACATTCTTGATGCATTAGCAAAGCTTCAGATTGCACCAAGCCCAAGCTTCTTTCGAAAGTAATGCGACGGAACACAGTATCTTTTGAAGAAATGATATCACTGCCATCACAATCACCATTTTCATAGATCACATCCTCAACAATTATTGGTCCAGTCATGGAAGATGTAATCTATGGCAATATGGGAATGTGCAAATGAAGAGATGGATCAGGGGAAGTGCTAGTTTTGATTGAGACAGTTCATGACAGAAAAAAATAAGATGATGAGTGAATTCTCGACAAAACACAAAAAAGAAACACATATTAAGGCATTTGTTGCACCAATTATTAAGACCCAGACAATTATTACTATTATGGGACACATGATCCAACAAGATCATCCAAAGGACACTGACTTGCAGTATCAACAACTCACATGAGTAAAAATAAAAGTAATAAGCAAGAACCTCCAATTAGAGTGTATTGGTTGCATCAAGGATAATGAGATTCATGATAATTCATGAATAATTAGCCCAAGTGGTGGATGATATTTGGTGCAACCAAACACCCACATATTGCTTCAAGAATATAATTGCTATTAGCCTTTGATTCTAGCAACGGCCTTCCTTATGATAATTTCCATTTCAAGTAGAACCAAAGGCCTGCTCAGTTTGGCTTCTAAAACATTGGTATAAGCATGGCAAAATGAAAATCAAGGAAATAAGTTAAAAGGGGGAAAAAAATGATGCAACCTTTTGAACTATGTTCCGTATCTTGACACCATCATTGGCCATCATGAATCTGCAATGCCAATCCAGTAAAGCAATAAGAGCATGAAAATAGGACATGATGAAGAACAAATAGGCTTTGAATGGAAAGAAAGGCTATTCGATTTGCAAAGATACAGCCTTGAATTTATTTTGCTTTTGGCAAAACATGTGAAGATGACTGATGATACAGGAAAAAAAAGGCAGTTCTTAATCAAGCTTGCTGTCATGGTAAGGGCTAAGTCAAGCAAGAGTTCCCTTTTATGCACAAAGCAACTCAACAAAACAAAATATAGAAAAACACTATAGACCAAATTAGACCTGTGTGGGAAAAAGAAGTGAAAAGGATTTGTTCAACCTGTGGAAACAAGTCAACTTAAATATCTAAGATAGCTTATTTCAGTTCCAGAGTATGAAGGAAATAAATCTGAATATTGCGCACCACATGACAGCTGACACTGAGTCTTATCCACCAAAAAATGCAATCAAGTTCAATGAATTATAATCATATTGAGTTTTATCTAACAAAAAATGCAATCAAGTCCAATTAAAGTATGCATGCATTCATGCATTGGCCTAGTGAATTATAATCATATTTCTGATTGAAGCAAACATGCACACTACCAAGGAGGTAAGTAAAAATGCTTTGATGGAGTTGTCATCTAGGCCTTATCCCAACTAAATGGAGTCAACAATATACATCATGGTTTGCCAAGATAGTCCTCATGAACCACTATGAGAAGGCCTTTATTTTGATGGAAACTGGCAGCCAACCACCTAGAGGCCCTAATACATCTATTTTTAAGATGAACACAACAGTAGAACCTAATTACCATTTTCTGATAAAAAACCACAAAAAAAAAAAAATCAAACAAGAAAAATAAGGATAACTTACGGGAATTCAGCACCACTATCTAATCCTCCAGGTGCTAAGTTTTTAACAAGTGGAGACAAATCCTTCTGAAAAAGAATTCTCACACGAAAAAGAAAAAGAAAATACATCAGTGCTACAATGGCATCACATGAAGTCTTATCTCATAATAGCATCACAAAAAAACAAGAAGTAGGGTATAGAAGAATTACCTGAATATCATCCATGCTAGAGTGGAGATGTTGTGTGTCCAAGAAAACCTAGCTTACAAGAAATTAAGATCCTCTGAGATGCATTTCACAAGATTATAGAAATTACCATGTACTAAAAATAGAGAAACAACTATCAAGATATATTGTACCATAATTAGGCGTGCTGCTTCTGAACTTTCCACAACTGTCCATTGTCCTTCTTCTGAAGAAAAGAGCCATTCATGAGCTCGTGTCTGGAATTCAACAAGAAATTTTCAAGCAGAATTAGATAAAAACAGAAGGCAGTTCCAGCGCCACAATTACTAGTAAAGTATGAAGTTTTCTCAAAGGTTATATCCCATCTCCAAACCACTGGAGTGGGGAATCCTAGCCAGGTAATAGCATTGTGATATAGGATAAGCTAACCCCAAAAAACAACTTCATGGCGAAAATGCCAAATTAGCGAATGAGAGACACCATCAGATGTGTAATGTAGCTTTGTTTAAAATAATGTGCACAAAAATTGAAGTTTTAGAAATTCATCCTTGTTTGAATATAGGGCTTCTGGCTTCCCAACTAGATAAGAAGAACAGAATAATATTTTGCCCTGAAAAGCCCGCATCATGCCCATATACCTCACATATCAGCAAGACGGCCGGTGTTGCAAGGTGCATGTGGAGAGACTTGAGCTAGGTGAACTAGCTTGCACCATTCTTTGGGAAAAAAAAAATTATCGGCAATCTGCCAAATCATCCTTAACATGGGAAAACCATCCTTTTCATGTTGTTGCCTTGTTCATAATGTGGTGGGATTCAGAGAAGTATATGAATGTTAAGATTCCACTAATGTGGAAGAGAACAAAGATGCACAATAAAAAATTGAAGGTTCTGAAGCACACACATTAGGCACAAGAAAAACTCCACAGCGATATCTGAATGGATCAGACTGCTGCTTTGAATCCAAAAGTACAGCCTTATAGTTGAAAAGGGCTTCCCCTTGTTCACCCAATATGAGCTGAATCCTGCGACCTGGGGCAAGCTTCTTCAAATCCCCCTTAACTCCAAGCTGCAGATCTTCAAAAGAGTATATGATATCAGCACCACCAGAGCATTCATTGCGTATCTTGTTCTCAATTTCAAGTGCTTGCAGTAAACCACAGACCTACAAAGACAATTGATGCTTCTTAGATGATGGAAAATTCCATATTAAAGGTTCATATTTCAGATGGGAACAGCATTTGGTAAGGGATCATCTATTATTGTCATCCCACAAATATTATACGGTACATCTGGTAAGGCACTCCATCTACAAGGAATGTATGAAAATACTGGCACTCCATCCACAAGGAATGTATGAAAATACTAAGGACCAAAAAACCCAGCCATTCCACTCTTTGACCGTTTCTTTAGACAACCACTATTATTTGGATAGGGGGGTAAGTTTCAATAACCCTAGGGATCAGAGGAAACAATGTCAAAATGGTAAAAATTATGTCAATGAAATCATAAGTTAAGAGAAAATAGATAAACAATTTTATGTGAAAGATAAGGCTAATGATGAAAAACATAGATTATCATGGAGAAACAATATGATTGTTGGGGGCAGTTAAACATCATCTCCGAGAAAGGAAGATTTTGGAAACTCCTATTTGGACACCCTGAATTTTTTCAACAGTTTCTGTAGGCCACCAATTATATGGTTAGGATCTTGCAAGCTGAAAGAGTTTGGTTAATCATGCATGCCACAAATACATGGGCAGATTACATACATATCCACCCACAATAAAGCAGCAAATACTACACTTTAGTCCCTCATACAATCTGCATTCCTCAGCTCTCAGGATCATCAGAAAATGTATTAAGCAAACACAGTTTATTCTTTTTCATCATCTTAGTCAACGAATTTCACCTAAACAAAAAGGCGATGCCCAAAGTTACAGAAAGCACTTATGTACCTGAGATCCATTGCAGTCAAGGGCAGATTGGTCAAATGAAGACACAATTGGATTCAAGATACTAGAACTGTCTTTTGTAAAAACCACCATAAAGGTTTTAAAAGCAGGTTTATTGCTTGGTTTGTGGGGTATAGCATGGATATCAATTTTCCATCCAAACCTGAACTTGGATAAAAGCAACCCTGCAAAAGAAAATAAGAGAGCCCTAAGTACATATCAGAAGACTCCATTTGTAATGGAAGGCAAACTACCAAGACAAGCTATTAAAATGAAGATGAAAACTTTGAAACTGCATTTTGACTGCAAAGTTCACAAAGTTGATCAAGTATGTAAATGGTGCTGAGAAATGCACAACTTCCTTTGAGCAAAATGGAAAGTAAACATCAACAAGCTGCAAATGAGAAATGAAATTTAGCACAAAGCCAACCAAGCAAAATGACCAATCAACTCATAGCCATTCAACGAGCACAAAGTATTGGCCTAAGCTTTAACACCTAGCAGTTCTACACTTACCTTCAGTAAAGAGGCCACCCAACCTTAACTTAAAAAATGTAACTCATGGACTGGTTGGATAGGGACATTCGCCTGCTTACCAGGGAAATGCAATGTTGGATTTAAACATGGCACAATGAAGGTGTAAATGGTATAGCTGTCAGAGGAAATAGCATTTTGTCACTTTTTCTGGAAATAAAAACTTGAAATTTTTTAAACATGCATTAACTTTTGCATTTCCCCATTTGTATCAAATGCATTGAAAGTAATCCTCCTTTGAATGCAAAATTTTCAATTCCACTATCACTTGAAACCATTATATCAAAAAATGGACTACTGCTATAATCATTTATACTATTTTTTTCATGCCAAAAAGTAATTCCCTCTTTTAGATCCGATTACAATTTTTATTTCACCTGTGTAAAAATTTTACAAGTAAAACAACCAAAGTACCAAGTCAAATCATTAATCCCACTACATAACTAGGTAGTATAGAGGAATAACTATATCTGGACAGCCCCTTAGAGTTATTTAAAAATCTTAGCCAAATATAAAACATGCAGCAAGCACATTCGACAATTATTACACTACAAGTCCCGCTACAAGTAAGCCCAACAAATCTGAACATGCTAAATAGATGATTATTCAATTATACTTCTACCAAATTGAATTTGATGTTCTTATAAACTAAATGGATAGGAATTTATCTTCCTCAGTTGGAGATTGAAAATAAAAAGAAATATAATTTGCATCAAGAGCAAGTTTTCAAATGCCATTGTTGAAATCTAGGAAGGACAGAGGTTACCTAAAACATGAGATTCTGCCAAGGTGAGACAAACATATATGCCCCTCGTGCTCAGGACTCTTTTAACCTGAATGCAATGCAATTCACATGGTATGAGTCTAATAATAAAGATAATGCATTTTCTGTAAAACTAATTCATAAGCATGCATGACAGAAACATGTCAAAAACCAAACTCAAGATTCAAGTCCAAAGGACCTCTGATAGATATTTACTCCCAAACTTAGGGCCATGTTTCGGTTCCATCAAAGCATCCAAACCACCTTTATCAAGAACAACATCAAATAAACCACCTGCAAACTGGAAAAGTAGTTGGGGTTAGGAAAGATGTGGGTGTATGATAACACAATTTGCTACGCCTACTTGCATCTATCCCATGAAGCAGGCTACCAGTACAATTCTCTTAGCAAATTGCCTCTTCAAAAATCATGCAGAACTAATTCCATAGGCACATCTCACTGCTTGATTCCTGGGAAAATTGCCCATTATACAGAAATACGGTCAGCATTACCCAATTCCCCAGCAACAATCCGGACAGTCCAATTTGAGTCTGTGTATGAAGCACCACATTCTACCAGAGGATCAAAACAAAAAGGTGGAGAATTTGACACAGTACCTGCATATTGGTCATGTCCATGATGCGCCAGCGCATCTCCGGCCGCTCTCTCACGTGCCGGCGGAGCATGTCGGAGACAACGACCTTCGAGAAGTCGATGTTGGTGATGTGCCGGAAGCCTGCATCGTGGAGGAACTCAGAGAGCTGGGAATTGCCGCATCCGGGCACGAGGATCTGCAGAGGAGCAGCGTCTCCGGCGCCGGTGTGGGCTGAGAGGAGGGAGAGGAGGGGACCTCGGAGGGCTGGCCAGTCGACATACCACTCGAAAGGATTGGCCCCGCAGCCGCGGACGGTGAAGAACTTATCCCAGTTCTCTCGGCTGGTGAAGTCGTCGAGCGTGCTCAGAAGCTCCGCATCTGATACTTTCTTCGCCATATTCGCCTCTCGCTCCTCTCTTGTGCGCGAAGGGTTTTGCGGGGGTTTCGGAACGCTGATTGTATCCGTTTATTTTTTAAAATTATTTATCGCTGTTTTTAATTTTCAATTATCTCTCTCTATATAATATATATATATATATATATCTCTTACTTTTCAATTTTTTCCAGTCTTTTTAATTATTTCTCTATTTTGTTTATTGATTATTTTGTCTATCTTTTGGAGCATTCCTCTGCTTCTTTACATCTACACTGCAACTTGGGGTGTATTTGGGCTGACGTAAGAGGGTATGCATGAGTGTATAATGCACAGGAGAGCACATTTTAGAAAAAAACAAAATATAATATAATAGAGTGTTTATTTGGAAAATTAAATGAATAATAAAAAATTAATAAGGATAAATAATTCAAAGGTAGGAATGTATAAAAATAAATAATTGAAATAATAGCATATTTAAGACAACAGTATGGTGTGCATTTGAAAAAATTGGATGAATGATTGAAAATAATAAAAAATAATTGAAAAGTACAAAATTATAGAAGTAAATAATTGAAATAAGAGAGATGATGATTAAAAAAAATGCAAAGTACAACAAACTCTGTTTGGATTATTTAAGGGGTATAACATAAAAAAGGATGAAAAATATTTAGGCCCTCTTACACGCAATGAAATGTAGCATACATTGATTATGCTATGTTATTTTTTTTACAATATATTTTTACATTACACAAATACAACTCTTTTATATTAAATCAATTACACTCTTTACTTTGAGTCTTGCAAATAGTTTTAACCTATATAACTTTAATTTATTAAAAAATATTCTATAAGTCCATCATGGTGAGTTCCATGCGTTGTTAGCTTTGTTTGTAAATAAATAAATAAATAAAATTTTAAATTAATATATTTTAATAACATTAATTATTATTAAATAATTTTTAAAATTTTTATGTAGAAAAACAGTGAGATATGAAAACCGTGTCACTCAGTTTACATATATATATACATACATACATATATACACACTAAAAGTTCTTGAAGCATGGTGGGTTCTGAAAGAGTTCTTAGGGTATGCTGTATAGATAACATATATTATAATTTTAAATAATTTTTTTAAAAAATAGGTGTTTTTTAAGACTAATAATTTTTATTTAAAATAAAATTGACTTTAAAGAATACTTTCTTTTACTTATATTTAAATTTCATTGTGGATGCATATTTCAATCAACCTGATGACACACATGATTTCTAGTGAATTATATGAAATTTGTCAGTACAAATGTTCACATTCAATTTGCCGTGCTATAATTTGCTGTCACCTTTTTTTTTTATATAGAGAAAAGCTATTTTCTATGGATTTATTTATCTCATTTTGATTTGAATCATTCATGCTACAATTAACTTATCGTCATCATTGCATGCTATTATGTTTTATAAGTTTTATCTTATTATTTTCATCTATTTATAATAATGGCATTAGCATGTTTAAATTTTTTTATTTTTTTAATAACATCTAATTATAATATTTTGTGCTTCTCCTCTGCCCTTTTCTGTCCTTCTCAATAACTTACTTCTCCCGCCACAAATGACTAGCACATAGAAATATGTATTAGATTTGATTCATTTATCAAATTTGATACAACTTGTTTACTCAATATTTAAATAATTAAATAAATTATTAATTTTTTATGTACAAATATAATTAATTTATACATTTTTTTACTTTTATAAAAATGTTTATTTTGTAAGTATCATTGGCCGTCTAGTATTTGTGATTCATTTCAAAAAAAATCTCTCGATTTGGAAATTTGTTCTCCAGATGCGGGGTTTGAAAATATCGGGAGAAAGAATCGCATGGAGAATCGGGCATCGTGAAACAGCTAACGGCATGACGCGTGGCAGCTGGTACGTAACGCCAGCGGACACGTGTGGGACATGCAGGTGTGGGCCCGGCATATGCCACGTGGATTTGCTGCCTCCTCGCCTCCCGCCTCTCCTCCCTCTCAAAGCGCAGAAAGCTAAAACAGAGCAAGAAAACAGAACTACGCAATCTCTCTCTCTCTCTCTCTCTCTCTCTCTCTCTCTCTCTCTCTCTCTCTCTCTCTCTCTCTCTCTCTCTCTCTCTCTCCATTCCTGTATCATTGGAAAGCCTATTTTAAAAGTCTCTCAATTCACCATAAGGCTCTTTCACAGCATTTTGAACAAACCCAGCAACCCTCTCTCTCTCTCTCTCTCATTTGAAATCAAAACTTTGTTATGTTTGCGTCTAATCTTTGAGAAAACTTTCAAAATTGCTATCGGTCCAATACAGCAAGTACTACACTTTAGCTCTGTTTACTTCCATTGAGTGAAAATTTTGTTTGGCAGCAATGGCTGGGAATGAATGGATAAATGGGTACTTGGAGGCAATATTGGACAGTGGGGCGGCTGCGATTGATGAACATAAGCCAGTGCATGTCAATATCCGGGAGCGTGGCCATTTCAATCCCACGGCGTATTTTGTCGACGAGGTGGTGGGCGTCGATGAGACTGACCTCCACCGGACATGGATCCAGGTCGCTGCCACCCGCAATACCCAAGAGCGGAGCAACCGCCTCGAGAACATGTGCTGGCGCATATGGCACCTTGCCCGCCGCAAGAAGCAGGTTGTGAAATCTTCTCTGTACATTTTTTTCATTGCTTAGTGTTTCCAAACACAATTCTGATGTTTTCAGGAAAGCTAATGCACAGTTTCTTGCAAATATCTCTCATCTAGTGTATCATGTGCATTCCTTTTTGTGTTTATTTGGAATTCTTGTTATAGCTTAGACTAATCTCCAAACCTGAGGTGATGTTGAGAACGACAATAGGCTTGCATGAACTTCGAAAGTATCAGGATCAAAATTCACAACTATAAATGAAATCGGCAAATGGGTTTTTTCTATTAAGCTGCATCTTACTCACAGCATTTTGACATTCTCAAAAGACAGTTCACATTCTGGAATGTCTAATGCCGATAGAATTTTAAGAGATTGTGCAATGAAGTGAGTCCCTTCAAGGTCCTAAGCAGGTGTATTGTTTTATGGGACTTTGGGAGTTTATAAATTGTTTTCCTTGTTGTGAGGCAACTGCAGTTGAAGAAATGGTCAATAAAATCAGAACAACAAGATTATAAATGCTAGTCCTTTTTTTCTTGTTTATTTATTTATTTTCCTGATACAGTAAAATGAAGTGATTCTTATGTGAAACCACTTGTGTTCATCACACGAGCAGCTGGAATGGGAAGAGTTTCAGCGGATGGCAGATCGAAGATTGGAGAGGGAGCAAGGCCGCAGGGATGCGACTGAGGACATGTCAGAAGATTTTTCTGAAGGGGAGAAGGGAGACACTTTGGGGGAATTGGTGATGAGTGAGACCCCAAAGAAGAGGTTTCAAAGAAACCTCTCTGGTCTTGAGGTGTGGTCTGATGATAACAAAGGGAAAAGACTTTACATTGTTCTCATCAGGTATATTCCTTTTGAATAAAACATGATATCTGTATATCAATGTCATGCCTTTTGACTTTCTATTGATCCGAATTTTGGATAATACTCAGGGTTCTGTATAAACATATGAAATTAAGTTCTAGTTTAGATAATATTGCAAGTCAATTAAACTATGAATTCAAACTAAATTTTAGCATTCTAGAAATTACTTCACTAGAATCTCCCTCTGATGCCTCTAGTAACTGCTGCATTCCAGTCTTTGTTAATCTGTCAAAGGTTACTTCATATGCTTCTTACGCTTTTATTGAAGGCGAGTAAACAGCACAATTGGAACTCGGACCAGTTAAACACATACGCAATTGGAACTGTTTTGTTGTATTATTCTAGCCAATTGAAATTAGTAAGCCAAAGCAGAGGAAGGTTGAAATCATTACCATTTGATCCTTTTATCAGACTAAGATTTGCTGTGATCTTACTTGCATTTGAAAGGATGTAATGTGATTTTAGTTTGAGGAATATTTCCTCATTGTGAATATTTACTTGATAGTTATCTGATTGTTTCATCTGTCTTAAAATAATAAGCATGCTCGATAGTGAATGGAAGGATATCATGGCATTCCTAGTGCTTACTAGTGTCGATTAACTGATTTTTCCGCTGAATGGTCAGTTTGCATGGTTTAGTCAGAGGAGAAAGCATGGAGCTGGGCCGTGATTCTGACACAGGTGGTCAGGTAAACCTATCCATCTTGCTCCAATTTATGGGTTGATCACATGAGTCTCCCATCACATAAGATGGCATATGATGAGCCTATGTGTTTGCCTTTCAGGTGAAATATGTGGTTGAACTTGCTCGAGCACTTGCTAATATGCCAGGAGTGTACAGAGTAGACCTTTTCACTCGCCAGGTATCATCGCCTGAGGTTGACTGGAGTTATGGAGAGCCCACAGAGATGCTAACCTCAGGTTCATATGATGCTGATGGCACTGATATTGGGGAGAGCAGTGGCGCTTACATCATTCGTATACCATGTGGCCCAAGAGATAAATACCTCCACAAGGAGTTGCTATGGCCTCACATTCCAGAGTTTGTAGATGGAGCCCTAGCTCACATATTGAATATGTCACGAGTGCTAAGTGAACAGATTGGTGGAGGGCAACCCATTTGGCCTTACGTGATCCATGGCCACTATGCCGATGCTGGTGATATTGCAGCACTTCTTTCAGGTGCACTTAATGTGCCTATGGTTCTTACTGGCCACTCCCTTGGGAGGAACAAGTTGGAGCAACTTCTTAAGCAGGGGCGGCAATCAAAGGAGGATATCAATGCTACTTACAAGATCACGCGGCGTATAGAAGCAGAAGAGCTGTCATTGGATGCTGCAGAACTCGTCATTACAAGCACGAAACAAGAGATTGATGAACAGTGGGGATTGTATGACGGGTTTGATGTCAAGCTTGAGAAGGTGCTGAGGGCTAGAACTAGACGTGGAGTAAATTGCCATGGCCGTTTTATGCCGAGGATGGCGGTAAGTACAAATTCAAGCAATATTTCTAAGTTCATATGATGTGTGGTTATTCAAACATGAATTTGAATTCAAATTAGACGACCATAATTCATATCGTGTATCTCCAGGTTATTCCTCCAGGCATGGATTTCAGCAGTGTTGTCGTTCAGGAAGACCCACCTGAAGCTGACGGAGAACTTGCAGCACTTATAGCTGCTGACTCACCTAAGTCTATGCCACCAATATGGTCGGAGGTAAGCATTTCCTTTTCACAGCTTCCCCAAATGCCCATATCACCCATTTAAGTGGAAGTGGTGTATGGTGCTCTATTGAAAGGTAGGGGAGTTTCTTAATGCAACATGGCATGGTAGGCTTAGTCTGAACTTCCAATAGTTTCTGCTGCAGATCTGTTGATCCACTTCCTGTATTTATTTAGAAGACACCAATAAGCATCTGATTAGGATAAAGATCAGAACCTATGTCTCATCAGCACGGCATTGGCACTCAAGTCAAATAGCACAACCTACCCAGAGGCCTGCCACTTCATTCATTTTGGACCTAAAAAAGATGGCACGTGTGAAACTGTCCACAGTTTATGTGGGGTGATTAGACATGTTTTCAATATGAGACTTTTAAATAAAAAATGGAAAGGCGAAAGCTTATCCCTTCAATCTAATCACTGCCCTCACATTCAAGTGGTGAATATTCCACTTCAAAGGTGGAGATGATTTTGATAGGAAGGGCAACCATTCCTGTATTTAAACACTTTATCCATGGGCCAACATGCTCTTAGGACCATCCATTGGAGGATATGTTATCAAGGCATTTCTCTGAAAATGCTTTGGGTGCTTTGAGATTGAAATTTGGATCATGAAGTCCCCATACTCCAAAGAGAGGCATTTTTTTCTTGCTAAAAATACTGTTCTCCTACAGGTGATGCGCTTCTTCGTAAACCCCCATAAACCCATGATCTTGGCCTTATCACGGCCAGACCCAAAGAAGAACATCACAACACTCGTGAAAGCCTTTGGCGAATGTCGTTCACTGCGAGAGCTTGCAAATCTTGTAAGGAATGTGCTAGTAATTTAACATTTTTTACAAAAAATATGAGTTGTATTAATCTAGTGCATTTGTCTAGGTATTGATAATGGGAAATAGGGATGACATTGAAGTAATGTCGTCAGGAAATGCTAGTGTACTGACAACAGTTCTGAAGATGATCGATAAGTATGACTTATATGGCCAGGTGGCCTATCCAAAGCATCATAAGCAAACTGAAGTCCCAGATATCTATCGCCTTGCTGCAAAAACAAAGGTATGTGCGGATCCTGTGTCTTTTTAATCTGATTTCTTAGTTGAGAATGACATATGCTTGATACATAGAATAGTTTTCCATGGAATGGACTAAAACTAGAATACAAGAGAGATGCTGATGCGTGTGAGAGTTGACAGCACAACAGAGTTTACCTTTCAGATCTTTTCTTCTACTTCTGATTGACTGAAATGGTGTCAGGGAGTCTTCATAAATCCAGCTTTGGTAGAGCCTTTTGGTCTTACCTTGATTGAGGTTAGTTTCATTTGGAGATACCACTTCTCAGAATTCTTTATCTTGTTCTTGAACATCTAATTCGTTCGCTAAAATACAGGCAGCAGCACATGGTCTTCCCATCGTGGCCACTAAGAATGGTGGGCCAGTTGACATCCATCGGGTAATGACGTCTTTCATCTTGTATGCTGATTGTCCATGATATTCTGCTAGACAGAAAGAATTTCTTTTTGAGTTCCACCTGTTTGGAGATCCAGCCGGTTTGTGGGAATTTTAACAGGGTCATGATCCAAAATCTCTCCCATCAAATGTTGCTTACATATTAACATGGGTCAACTGGATGAAAGTGTAGGAGCAGTACTCCATTCTATGTTTGGACAGACATTATATATTAGCTTTGACGTTCGATCATTCTTTCCTAACAGCTGCATTAATGTTTTTCTTGTTCCTTTTGGAACTCCGTAGACACTGAACAATGGGTTGCTGGTGGACCCACACGACTACAATCAAATTGCAGATGCACTACTGAGACTTGTTGCTGATAAGAACTTATGGCATGACTGTCAAAAGAGCGGATGGCGGAACATACACCTATTCTCGTGGCCTGAGCACTGCCGGACATATCTGACAAGGGTGGCAGCATGCAGGATGAGGCATCCACAGTGGCAGATGGACACGCCATTGGAAGATATGGCCTCAGAGGACTCACTAGAAGACTCTCTTATGGATGTGCAAGACATGTCTCTCAGGCTCTCTGTTGACGGTGATAAAGCACTAAATGATTCACTAGATAACAATCAAGCTGAATTACATAAGGCTGCTGCTGAGAAGGGTGGTGATCCTCAGATCCAAGACCAGGTGAACCGTATAATGAACAGGATGAAGAAGCCAGAGGCCACACAGGAAGCAGATTCTGGAAAAAAAGATGGAGACAACACAGTTAACAAGTATCCAAATTTGAGGCGAAGACGGAGATTGTTTGTAATTGCGGCAGACTGCTACGGCAGTGATGGACTTCCTGACAAGAAAATGCTGCAGGTAAGGTTCATAAATAGTGGAAGAGAGAAACAACATTTGATACATACGACCTCCTAAAATTTTGAATTGCCATTGTGTTGTGATGGCATTTTTCATCACTCTTTAACCATATGAATATAAGAACAGGAGACATGGAAAACAAAATTGGCACTTCCTTTGATTGTTTTATATAGTCTGTTAAATCCAACATTCATTTCTGTAAGTTTAAATGAAAATGAAAAAAAAATTAAATCATTCTTAGCCATGAATCACCCATTCACTCTAACCTTGGGAATAGATATCCTACATGATAGAACCTATGGATGAACCCAATTATTTGATTTTCTTATTTTTCTGTGACCACACATGACGGTTGTACAGATTAGTCAATTCAACTTGTCCTGCTGGGGAAATCATACCAAAAAAAGAAAGAAATATTAACTTATCTTTTTTTCCTTTTTACTTGATCTTAACTATTATTTCTGATTTTTCCTAATGTTAAGTTGGATGGTTTTGAATGTCCTCTGTCAACCATAAGGCCACATATGTTAGTTGAAAAATGTTGAAGTATTATGAAAGGAATGGCCATGATGTATGCCAGCAATGGCTTCTGCATAAACATGAAAAGACTCACTCTTCTTTGTTGTAGCCATTGCAGTACCCATTACAATGTTTTCTTCATTTTTCAGGTCATAAATGAGACATTCAAGGCTGTCCGATCAGAGCCTCAAATATCCAGATTCTCCGGATTTGCACTGTCAACAGCAATGCCCATCTCCGAGGTACTCGAATTTCTGAAATCTGGGAAGGTCAAGCCGACAGACTTTGATGCTTTGATCTGCAGTAGTGGAAGTGAGGTGTATTACCCAGGCACCCCTCAGTGCACGGATAAAGAAGGACAGCTATGCCCTGAGTCAGACTACGCATTCCACATCGATTATCGTTGGGGAAATGATGGCCTTAAGAAGACTGTCTTAAAGTTATTGAGTTCACAGGATGCAAAAGATAACAAGGCAGGGAACATCCAAGTTCAAGAAGATACAAAATCATGCAATTCTCACTGCATTTCTTATGTAGTTAAAAATCCATCCACGGTATGGCATTTTTTCTCTAGCTGAGCAACTGCACTGTAAATTCAGGACTTCATATTCATAAACCGTGCCTAAACAAAGCCACCAAGGTCAGTGTCTGTAGTGCAGAATGCGTGTGGGTAACTTCACCCATGTGAATACTTGGTGAGAGTAAAGTTCGCCAGCTTTTATTTGAGTATTAGTGGGGCTTTTGGGGCTGGCCTACTGATGATGGAGCTTGTCAAGTTCATATTCGTTTGCCATCAGCTGGTTTTACTTAGCCATGAATAACTTACTATTTCACTGAGCTATCTTTTGTTCTGTCTGTCTTCCAGGCAAAGCGAGTGGATGATCTGAGGCAGAAGCTCCGAATGAGGGGACTTCGCTGCCATCCGATGTACTGCAGGAACTCATCCCGATTACAAATTGTCCCACTCCTTGCATCTCGATCACAAGCACTCAGGTATGGAACTTAGGCAAAGAGAACGGCACCATCATTGCATGCTCCGTGGTGTTTCATGAAGCATGGACTAAAACAATATGGCACTTGACATGCTTATGACTAACATGAAACAGTTTATGTTGGAGATATCATAAAGAAGTAAACAATGTAGCTATAATCAAGTGATTTGGAACATGGCAAATCACTTGCAAATGGATGACTGACTGTGACTTGAAACATGCATTTATTTTGTCCTTGGTAGGTGACTGAAGTTAAATTAATTAACTTCATCTATTATTTACCAGCGGGTTGATTTATAAGTACTTGTTATCTGTTAGCGATTAAAGGGATTGATTTATAATTACTTTCAGTATATTAGAGATCAGAATGTCTTAGGGTAATTAACGTTAAGCAAAATGAGATTTTATTTAACAGTGTCGACCAAACAGAATCATAATGCGTGAAACATGCAGAGTTCATACAGTGCAAGGCCATCAGGTAATTTAATCGGTGTTGGGTCATCATCGATGGTTGAAATATTCAGAGATCATAATGGATGAAACATGCAGAGATTATGCATTTTATCCATTATGCAGAGATCATAAAGGGTGAAACATAGAGAGATCATGCAGATTGAGATCCTCAAAGCTTGGGTCTTTCGGACTGTATTTTTACTCATCCAGTGAGTCAGCCACTTCAACCAAAGGAACCTATAAAAACCATGGCTAAATTAATCTCTTTTGATGGCCATTAGGTACTTATTTGTTCGGTGGGGCCTAAACGTGGCAAACATGTACGTGATTGTCGGTGAAACGGGTGATACAGACTATGAGGAGCTGTTATCTGGATCCCACAAGACAGTCATACTGAAAGGGGCAGTAGAGAAAGGTTCTGAGGAGCTGCTTCGAACAGCTGGAAGCTACCAGAAACATGACATTGTCCCGGAGGAGAGTCCACTTGTGGCTTATGTAAGCCAAACTACAGCCACTGAGATAGCAAATGCACTAAAGGCTGTATCTAGATCTATCTCACGATGACATGACTTCCCGATCATTGTTGATGCCCGACTACCAATCTTTTTCTCATTTTCTAATGGTTTGAATCGAGTAGGAGCAGTTCAAGAGAGGTGCCATAATGCCAGAGCACTAATCTTTTTCTCATTTTCTAATGACTAGAATTGAGAATTGGCGGTTCAAGAGGGGTGCAGTTCGCTGTATTGGCAACATCTAGTAAATTGCGGTTGATTTGTAAGATGTCTACATCACACGAAGGCTTGTGATTCCTTTTCTAGTGTAATTCCTGCATGATGGTTCTGAATATTTGGACACTATGATCGCTTAAAAAACTTTTTTTCATTTACCACTCAGTTTAGCTGCTCGGTTGTCAGGTTTGCTGTTTTGGGTGGATTGCAACCTTCTTGAGTCTTTGAACCGTGCCGTGTGGCATACCTTGTATACTGTGGCTCATTAGTTTTT
>JAYJMB010083833.1:0-21404 GCA_036873735.1 Pouteria campechiana | reverse complement strand
TAAAAAAATCTATACATTGATAAAAATAAATCAATGCATGTATAAATCTAATGCAATCAAAACAATGATCTCAATGATACATTTAAAATCTTTTTGCATTAATTTTATTTAAATCTAATTAATGCAAAATAAATATTTCTACTTACCGATTTCTAGAAAAACAACAACTCTTGATCGAAAATCTCCCTCTCCACCTTCTTTTTCTCTTTCCGTAGCAATAAGTTTTTTCTCCTCTCTTTTGGAAAACCCCTGGTTGCTATTTATAGATAATTCCTCTTGTTACGTAATTCAACTAGGAATCTATCTCTATTTATGTAACAATTTTTCAACTAGTTGATAGGGGAGGATGTGGATAAGGCTTATCCTTTTGTGGGTCCCACTTTTTCAAAAGTGAGAATGAAATCGTAAAATTATAAAATTTTTTGCCACTTTGATTTCGAACCCTTGACCTCTTCTCTCTTTGACTATGGTTCTAACCATCCGAGCTACACGGGTTGCTGAGATTTAAATAACTAATAAATCTTTTAAATCTCAAAATCTATGGTCAACCTATGAATGGTCAAAATTTCTACTCTTGCCACATCAGCATAAAAGACAAAATCTTACATTAAATTTTAATATGGGTTATTGCAACGCCTACTAATCCCAAGCCCATGCTATAAATAAGTTACTCAATTAAAGTATAAGGGCAGCTATTTCTCATTAGAGACTCGACTAGAGAGAGAGGTTACTCTCAATCCATCTCACTCAACCTTCCTTGTTCTTATACTCTTCTTCTATAGTCCTTTAACATCATCTTTGGTAGCTTCTCAAAATGGGCATCTTAGGCAACACCCAAGTGTTAAGTTTAATCTTTTGATGATGAATGTAATTAAGCAGTTAAGTTTTGATGATGAGTAAATATATGTGTGACGATTTAAGCTACTAACATTTACTTTCCAAGTGATGCAACATTAATTTGTTAAAATGAATTAAGGAGAGTAACTATTAAGCTTAAAGTATATATTATCAAGACTTCTCGAAAAGAAGATAATCCTTTAGAAGTATTCAGAAAGAAATGATCAGAACCATTTCAAAAATATTCAAAAGTACTTCAGAGACGAGGACTGAAGCACAGAAGTATTTTAGAAATGCTAAGAAGCAATTCAAAATATTTCAAAAGTACTTCAAAGACAAGGTGCAAAGCTCAAAAGTATTTCAAAAATGCTAAAAAGTAGTTCATAAAATTTCTTAAGCATTTTAGAGACAAGGCGTGAAGTTAAGAAGCAATTCAGAACTGCTCAGAAGTATTTCAGAGATGAATCAGAATTCCTTGGGAGACAAAGCATAAAGTTCAAAAGTATTCAGAGCTACTTCAGAACCACTTTAAAGATAAGTCAGAATTTCTTTTAGAGATAAAGTGGAACCTCAAAATTAACTCCAAGGCAATCTCGCACTTGAGAGGTAGTTCAGGAGCTATCCAGAAACACCTCACAAGTAAAATTTCCTAAAAAGAATGATGTTTCTGTACTTAGAAGTTTGTCAATAAAAACCTCTGAATACATTCAAAGCTTACTCAGAAGCAATCAGAAGCAATGCAGAAGATATTTTTGTAATCAAAAGAAAGAACTTCAAAAATAATTTAGAGGAATCTCATGCATTTAGGCACAACTCACAAATAATGCATAATGTCAATCAAAAGTTCACTAGAATTAGAATTTAAGAAATGCTTACAAGTTTCAGAGTTATAACAGAAGATCAATAGTAGTACAATAAAATAAACACAAAAGAAGTTTATGTTCTAAGAAGCTTTTCAGAAGTATCTAAGAACAAGAAGAATGTCGGAGGCAAAATGTAAACTACAGAAAAACATCAGAATCTCTTCAGAGACAACTTATATGCTGTTCAGAGGCACCCTCAAAAAGCCAAGACTTAAGAAATCCATCAGTAACATAAATTCAATCATTCAGAAACACCTCAAAAGCTTCTCAGAAGCAAACCCATGACTAATGAACATGTCAGAAATAAGATTCAGCTTACAGAAGAATCTAAAATGATCAACCATGTAGAAATGTTGTCGTTACCACTATCTTAGAAGTTTAACAAAAGAACCTCAGAAGTTCTGCATTAAGTGCACAATGGTAATTGACCGATAGATGAAGCTCAAAAGTTCTGAATACTTATCATAGAACCTTTGTAGCTGGACAAAAGAGAAAAATGTGATGAGGCTTTAAATCTACTTTTTAAAATGGTTGGAAAACTACTTAAAATGATCATTATAGCTAAGATGTTTTCCACAACTTATAAAAGGAAGATTCAAATGTCTGGAAAAGTAGATCTAAGAATAAGAAAGATAAGAAAAAGTTTTCTTAAGCATTTACCGAGGCTCTCAGATTTAACTCCATGATATTAGCTCCATTGCATAACATTCCAACAAGCATTCAAAATAAATCATTCAACGACACTTGGAGTCTAATCTTTATTGTTCTTTACTACTATATTCATTGTGTTTTTATCACTATACTTTGTACACTTTGCCTACCAAGAGACATTCATTTTCGTACACTTTTATTTACTATTTTCTTATTTGCAAGCAAGGGGCTTGCATCTTATAGTGAAAAATAAGGAGGGAAACTTACTAAAGTTTGTATAAGTTGTTGGTGAGCTTTGAAAATCAATGTGCATAAGTTGTTAGTGAGCTTTGAAAACCAACTTGTATAAGTTTGTTGGTGAGCTTGAAAATGAGCAAGTCTTAGTGGAACTTGAGCTTAGAAGGAGAGGCTAACTCAGAGAAGTGGAGTATGTACCAGGTTAAGAGCCAAATCACTATAAAAACAATTGTTTCAGTGTGCTATGTGATCTTTCCTATTTTATTTCAGCACCAACTTTTGAACCTGGCAACCATTTTTAAAGGCTCAGTTCACCCCCTTCTTAAGCTACCATTAGCTAGGGACTAAC
Source organism: Pouteria campechiana (assembly GCA_036873735.1). NCBI lineage: Eukaryota > Viridiplantae > Streptophyta > Magnoliopsida > Ericales > Sapotaceae > Pouteria > Pouteria campechiana. The sequence continues at coordinate 18,467 of JAYJMB010083833.1, read as the reverse complement.
ACCAAGGCTCTCTTATTTATTTTGTAAGTATTGAGTTATTGAGATCGGAGGTTACCTTTCTATCTAGTCATTAGTTTGTATGCACAACTTAGGTCCACCTTCTTACATCTCACTACCTACCATCAATTGTTAGTGCCCACCATGGGAGCCTAGAAGTGAACATATGGTGGTAGAAGATAACACTAGATGAAGTGTAATTGAGAATGTCCTATACCCTAAGAAACACAACACTAGAATCTTGCTCCATAATAGGGGATTGATCCAAGGGGTCAAGACCAATACCAACTTACATACACTGGTTGAAGTACTAATGTGACTCAAATAGTAATAGTAATGAATGGACACTTAGCAAAACAACTAGTCAAATCTACGTAGTAGGAATCAAGTTATCGATCTTAATCCCCTGAACCAAGCTAACCTTAGCATGGATAATGAGCGTAGGTGTGACACCCTAAAATTTTTTTTAATAAGATATTTTTTTATTGTTAAACTAGGATTATTGTGCACATTTAGTAATTGAAATTTTGAAGGTATTTGTTTATGCAATTTAATGTACATATGTGAGGGTGATTAAATGGCTTGTTAATCATATTATTTGAAGGTTTAATATTGGAAAATTCATGAAAATAAGGGCTACATGTATATGGTTGTGTGTGCACTGCTGAAGCACAAAAAAGAAAAAATAAGAAGGGTGCTCCATCACCCTCTCACACCCATTCCCTTCTCCCTTTCACACCCTAAGAGAAGTAGCCCATTTTCAACCCCTTTAATGCCTCTAATTCATGTGGTTGCTGCTAGGAAAATTTCCCATTTGGTGTGTAATCTACGTCCCAATTGCTCCAATCCCCTTCCAGTTGGGATGTGCAAGAGAGGAAGAGGATCTATTTTCCATTAAGAAATGTTCTCCCTTGCTGTTGTGCATGGAAGAACTTGAAGATTAGAGTGGAATTCTCATTTTTGTAGGAGAAATAATAAGAAATCCTAGTGGTAAGTGTTTCCCCTAGTTAATGTCAAAATTTCTATTTGCTAGGGTTTTATATGCAAAAAAACATGGATCTATTTGGGAAAAATTGCATGGATTGATTTCAATTTCGATGTGGAAAATGATCAATATATGAATTGCAATGTTTTTAATGAAGTTTGGGCTTGAGAAATCCATTCCTAGACAACAACCTATTTGGACGTTGGAATGGGTTTTTGTCATGCCCAGCCTTCGGAGGCGCTACCTTCCATTTTTCACTATTTTTCACCTAAATTTGCCCTCTTTTAGGGTTGGGTGCTTAAGTCTTATTTTGGAACTCGACTATTTCTTTTCAGAAAAAAGACAGAGTATCCCCTAAATTATTAGGGTTTAACTTATAGAATTATTTATCAAATATAATAAAGCAACAATATAAATTCTAAACATATACACCTACTCGCCAATAGCCCAAGATCTGGGAAGAATCATGATGACAATCTACATCCTTAAAAAATTTATTAACAAACTAATAATTAAATCATTAATATATGCTACTAGTAACAATAATTAATTTAGTTTCTTCAATATCAAATACACCTTAATTAAAACCTATTAATTATAATTACACATCAATTAAAATTATTAAATACACTTATACACATATAATGAGATTCTAATCCTAACATTCAGTCACACCACAAGAATATATCTTCTTGTCCTACTTGCCAATCCCAATCCACAATGGAGATTTTTCACTTGGCCTATTAGCTAAGAATTAAACAAGAAGGCGTGAGTCCTGACAACTCAGTAAGTAGATTAATATATTAAACAATAATTAATCCATAATTAGCACATTTTCTATCAAATAATCAATATTCATCCTTATAAATAATCACAAATGGATATATGTTCATCAATATTACTGATTAAAGAATTCCAAGTTATTTCCATCTAATCCATCAAGCTCATATTGAACGAATCTTTAAATTAACCGTACAACGAAGGGATCTTATCTATCGCTCACATTAACCATCTACATTAAACCAAGCATTAATTTTAATCAAACATGGGATATCCACTGTCCCCAACCAAAACATACATGCTTAAATTCATATAAATGGGCTAATCCCCATGCATTTAACAAACATGCCCGGCTTTTAAACAAATATGATATACATTATCCCTAGCCATTCAATGAAAATAAATGCCTACTTACCTACTAATGAATCATCATACACTCTTCCCCCCATGAATGAGAATCCATGGTCAAGACTCAAAATAACTCCCTCCATTTGTGAAAAACTAGATTTTCATCCATTTCCCATGGTTTAAATGACTTAAACTTGGGTTTAAGAGATCAAATGGTTTTTTACTCAAACAAAGAATTTCCCAAGGTAAAATGGCAAGAAATTGGGTTGAACGGAGTGAGGTCCAAGGCTAGGGCATAAGGGAATTAAAACAAGATGGAAAAATGCAAAAATTAAATGGGTCAGCATTATAAAGTTGCACAACCATTATACAATAGGTGCCTAGCATACTGCCTACCATACCACCTATGACCACAGGCAATATGGCAGCCTCCTACCATATCGCCTGCTATTGGGTAGCAAGGTGTATGGCCTTAGGTCCAATCACAACCGATATGATAGCCTCCTGCCATACAACATGTCAAGAGCAATTTTTGTATTTCAGCCATATCTCCCTCATACAATATCTAAATTACTTGATTTTGGGGATATTAAAAAGATAAATTCAAGGAATAGAACTTTCATGTTAACCAATTTTCCCAAATAAGCCCACATATATGTCAAACATTTCAACAAAGTTAACCCATCTCATTTATCTCGTTATTTTTCCATGATTTGGAACAGTTTCATTGTATTAGTCATAACTTCCTCATATGACACAAATCAAGTGATTTTTCTTCAATTGGATAGATAATTTCATGATCTATAACTTCTATGTCGAAAAGTATTTCAAAATATATTTTGTGCCTTCTACACTAGGTTTCTTTACTTCTCATACCTTTTTACCATGGTTTTTCCCACTTAATATTAACATATAATACATAAAAATTATACCTCAAATAACTAGGAATCCATTCACAACTTGTACATGTACACTTCGTGTATATGCCATTCATACCTGCCTAAGTTATTTCAATTCAAACAATCTTTGTCACTTCAATACCCTAGTATAATTAGAATTGAGACAACAACAATGTATTTAGACACATAATTATCCAAAATTTAACACTCTAGGTGTTACATGACATTGCTTTTAGTTAATTAAATAGACTAATTATACATGTTAATGTGTCCAAATTGATTATATTTATGTAGGGAAAATAAATGCTAAATATATGAGAAAAAGCTAGGAAATAAAGTGGCCAAGAATCAACAAATAAGGGGTAGCAGAATCTGACACCATGGCCCCTAATCTGGCGTCACAACGCCACTTTAGAAAGGGGAGATGGGTGGCATCCAGCAAAATGGGTGCTACGGTGCTGGTCAGCGGGCAAAGTTGGTGACCCAAGTTTTTAAGCTAGGTTTCATTCCGTTTTCACTCTGTTCTATTTCTTTTTCTTCCCCATGCCCAAACCTTTTGCCCTAGCCTCCATTATGCCAAATTTCTCGTTATTTTAGCTAGGAAATCACCTTTCCTTAGTGGATAAGCACTTAATATTTCATTTAAACCTAAATTTCAGCCATTTAGATGGAGGAAGAAGGAAGAAGATCCAGTTTTCTACGATTCGAGGAAGCTCCTTGAAGTTTTGGGCTTGGAATCTTGTTTGTGGATGAAAGCCAAACTTGAATTTTATGGTAAGTTATCTTTCCCCAACTGAATTTAGATTTTATACTTGCTAGGGTTTTTTTGAATATTAAAATTTTGGGAAAAAAGGTGGAATTGATGTGGGAATCCTGAGAGTAATTTTTTGAGGTGATTTGGGGCATGAGAAATCCCATTTTTGGTTGTTATTGATAATCTACATAAACTACATAAAAAGGATTTTGTATGCAGGGTGTTTAAGTAGTAAATTAAGTGAGTTAATGGCTTGATTAGCTTATTTAGATGATTAATTTCTTATAAACCATGTTGTATGATGGAGATGTATTATTAGAAATGAAATTCCTTTTAGAAATTTGGTTAAGATATTATGGCTTATATGATACCTATGATATGTATGACAAAATGCCCAAATAAAAAATGAACTATATGTAAAGGGTTTAATTGTAACCCTAAGAACCTAGTGGAATGGGATGAAGGATTGTCATTTTAGAGTGTAATTCATTATTCATGAGCTTGTTATTCTATTAAGAGTGTTGAGTATAAATTATGTATGACTAAGAATATAAGTAAGCTACTACACCATTGTGAGGATTAATAGTTAAGTTATACCTAGAACATGTATAATGTAATGTTTCCAAGAGACAATACATGATTAGAGTATCTAGAAATGGTAATTCATTGGCTTGAAATGAATTAAGTAGAGTTGCCTTAATAAATGAATGAGATTGGTATATGTGTAGGACTATTTGTAGGACTATTGAGCAAATGGAAGTTATGGAATGTTGATGCGCAACTCAAGTGGTTGAATTGAAGGCTAAAGGAAGGTTTATGAAAGTGTTGTTCTTTGTTAAGGAAGCTAAAGGAAGGTTTATGAAAGTATTGTTCTTTGTTAAGGAAAGTAGGCTTCCTTTCCTGTTGAATGGATGTATGAATGGGGATAGTGAACATCCCATGTTTTGTATCCGGGCATGTATGAATGATTAGGGATAGCGGATATCCCGTGCTAATCTAAAGAGTGATGTTTATTATATTTTGGTAACTAATTGGGGAAAATCTATATTCCTTGAATGGCCATGATAGGTGTATCTTGCATGATATGAACAAGGGATTGTTTGGGATAGTAAATATCCTATGTTTTTTTAACACTAGCAGTTATTCTTACGTATGAATGTCTACATGAGAAGGATAGAGAATATCCAGAAATTGCATATCAATGGATAATTAAGGCAGTGTGTGAATGCTTGATTGAATAGGGATAACAGAGATCCCCTTATGTTATATTAATTGATGTTTATATTATGTAAATGAATAGATTAATGATTGATGGGGTAGATTAATGATTGATGGAGATAAGGATTATCCCATGGTTATTTGGCATTGTATGTATGTGAGTGTATGGATTGACTATGTTATGTTACATATTTATGTGGATTATATTCATGGCATGATTATATTGTTATACTTTATTCATGTGTTGGATTACAACATGTGAGTTTTGGCTCATTATTGTTTTTTATTTAACCTACTTACTAATTTTGCTTAGGACTCACACCTTCTTATTTTAATTCTTAGCAAGCAAGACAGGTAAAGAATCCCAACTGTGGGTTGAGGTTGGTAAGCAAGACTAGAAGATGTCTTCATGTGGTATGATATGATGAATTGGGATTGTATACCATAGAATAATGGCATAATTGAAAATTTCATGGTGTATTTGTATCATTGTATTTAAAAAATTCCAAATGACATAAATAATGCAAATAAGATGTAATGGCACATTGTAGCAAATTATTGATAATTTTGTGACAGAATGGTATGATTCCAGTGATGTTGTAATGCCCTACTTCCCAAGGCATTACTCAGGCAGGAACAGGAGGACTCTTCGCCAGAGTCTCCCCTGAACTTAGCCTCTTATACCTGTATAGCATTCACAAATACCCACATATGCCTAGGATTATAGTCGCAATGTAAAAGTAAAGTGTATGGAAATCATCCTCGCATCTAATTAAATAATGACATGCAGCTTAAAATACTTCACACACTTAAATTGACATTATTTACACCATTACCATGCTAAATAAATCACACTTTATATATATTCCAAAATATCTCAAAAAGATAGTAACTCTAATTATCATAGCTTATCCCTCTCCTGAGCTCCAACCCCTCGTTGGGCTCCATCTTCTAGTCTGTCAACTAAAACATAGTAAAATACAGTGAGTCCGAAAAACTCAGTAAGCAGGCACAAATCAAATCAACAAATAAAACATATAATGTATGTAATTAGATTCATATGTTTACAATAGAACTATACTATCATGTATTGAATAGAATTAATAACAAAATTCCTCAATATAGATCAACTACGATGTCCTCCATATCTGTTTGTATCGATCTACATTCCAATTCGCATCTTTTCTAATGTATTCCTTTCATTTCTAGTCATTCACTTTATGTTGTCTACAAACAATCAATATCATATTCAGAGGCCATAAACCAAACTAAATGCACAATATCAAAGTCAAATAGACTCATCTTTCTTACAACTTTGGTATATTCTAGTTTTCCTACTACCCGGGTTACGAGTGTTATGAGACTTAAATTATCCCCCCCTCATTGCAACTCAAGGGTCATAGGTATGCCATTTACTCCTACTAAGTAATCAGATGAGTCCCATAAACAATAGGTTGATCAGACCTCTTTGCCAAGAAGGCAGTATCCATAACAAAGCCCTAACAAGGGTGGGATCCCAATAACCAAATGACCATTCCGATAGGTGTCCAAACCCAATTTATTACAATTCATGCCTGAGTAAATATGAAATTCATAATCAGATGATAATGCGCCCATTCCATTAGCAAACCCAATACTTTAAATCTTATAATATTCAATGTTTATCATGATATCGCATTTATCTAAACATGTCTTCCATTCTCAATTAAGTAACCAAACTCAATTATGTACTTAGTAAAACATCATTAAGTATTATAACGTCATACTTCAGCCTTCTCATATCTTCATTATTTGTCAATTATTTTTCAAAATATTCCCATAAAATATACTTTTAATTAGTAAAATCATCATAAAAATACTTAAATCATCAAAATATGCAAAATATCAAAATTTTTCAAAATTTACTATTCACAGCATCACCTTACCGCGGCAAGGCCACAACACACAAAAATTTCATTGTTCACAGGGGAAGCTTGCCGTGACAGAGTAATACCTTGCTGTGACAGAACAATGTCTTGCCATGGCAAGGTTCCACCTTGCCACATCAGAATCCCTGTTGCCTTCCTTTTTGCCATTTTTCAAGCTCCTTGCTGTGGCAGAACAAGACCTTGCTGTGGTAAGGTCCTTGCTGCTACTTGTTTCTCATAAAATTTGTCCTATTCATCCTATTCCCATTACTTCCTTTTTAGCGACTTTAATTCCCTCAAATCTCACTTTGTTTCACCTTGATTCTCTTCCACTAATTCCACCTATCCATCAAAATACTTTAAGAACCAATTCTATTCTATTTATAACATGTATTGGTTTCATATCCTTTAATGCAATTCACAATACATTACATGCACTGAATTAATCATAGTCACTTATTTCATCCATACTTAATTCCCTTTCTATACAAACTCCTCAGAACACAATCCATTTAGTTTTCTCATGTCTAAGTATAATAGGGTAACTTCATTTCGAAATTAACTTATAATACCATTAATCATTATCAATAAAGAATAACTCAAATTTCAAAAGAAGTTCATAAGCAATTAACCTGCTTACCTTGTGTATATCAAACACACTTCTCTTTTGCTATAATCCTTATATAGCTAAGTCCAAATTAGTAATTTGGAATTCCTACATTCAAAACACATATCTATTAATCATTAAAGTGCAGAAGTTTAATACTTATAAATTTATTCCATCACTTAAGTCTGTTAAGGGTAATCCATTTTCTTATTTAATCTTCAATGAAAAACACTAATCATAGATTCACTAACATACTTTAATCATACTATACTTCATTTTATATTGTTTCATCAAACATTCAGAATGTAGTTTTTGAAATCCCATATGCTCATCATTCACAAGTTGGGATTTCTATTCTAAATGACATATTTATGCATTTGAACTGGATTTCTACCAAAATCTACATTCAAAACATTCAGTTCATTATCGAATTTTTGTTTTCCCCTTAAACCCTAACTCATAAATTTTGAAAATTTACTCTAAACCCAGAATTCAGAAATTCTAGCCACTAGAATGTTTAATGGATGATGGAAATGACTTACCACTTAGTGTACTCCAATTAAAATTCACTAAATCCTGTTGCAAGATGAAACCCCAATCTGTTCTTCAACTTTCACTATCTCAATCTGTTGAATTTGATGTTTACTTGATGCTGGAGTGTTGCTAAGCTGTTTATCATCAATTTCCCCAACTAAGTCTGTAAATTTTCATGTGAAACAAAGTTTCTCTAAGCTTGGGAAAGAAAGGGGAGGGTTGGATATAGTTGGGGCTGAAAGATGGAGCTGGTAGAGTAATTTAAGCTCCACCTCTCATAATGCTCCAGTGGTGTAATTCAATAGGAGCACATGTGCTCTACATATGCTATATTCTGGCTTTTTCTAACACTGAAATTTCTTCTTGTTTCTTATAATACTCAATTCCTTCATCACACCCAACCTGATTCTTCCATTTGTATTACAATTCATGCATACACGGTCTCTTTATACATTGTAAAATAGTTCTTTTCATTTTAGAAATTTCATGGTCTCATAGATGTATATTGCCATCATGATTCAGTTTGTTCTGGGTAGCTATGGATGTGGGTGGGCATTTTTTCATTAGTATTATTATTTTATAATTATTGAAATGTTTATTTTTTATGATTAAATGTATGCCAGGTGTAGATCCTTATATTTCAGGGTAGATTTTGCCGGATTTTTGACAGAATTTTCCCTTAGAAATGGGAAAATTACAAGGTGATGTTAAAATGCATAGGCCTCTAGGTGGGGAGTTATAATAAAAAAACTTCTATTCCAGGTTCGATTCATCTTTTGTGAATGATTTGATCATGATATCTCATTGTTCACTCCTTGTAAATCTTCACGTTTTCATAAGTTTCATCTCTTATCTTCTCGAATTCATTCAACTGAAGCTTTCTCCCTTCACCTGCCTTTTGTAAATCAAAGTTCAGATTCTTGATAGCCCATTATGCTTAGTGCTCCAACTCCACATGTAGATGACATGATTTTTCAAAGACAACTCTGTAAGGACTCATTCTAATTAGGGTTTTGAATGCAGTTCTATACGCCCATAGTGCATCATTTAGCTTCATTGCCCAATCTTTCTTTGTGGTGTTCATTGTCTTCTCAAGAATTGCTTTGATATGTTGGTTGCTAACTTCAACTTGTCCAGATGTTCATGGATGACAAAGAATTGCCACGCGATGAGTAACGTTATACTTTTTCAACATAGCTGCAAGCACCTTATTGCAAAAGTGAGTATCTCTAGCACTAATGATTGCTCTTGGGGTGCCAAACCTAGAGAAAATCCTATCTTTCAGAAATCTAACTTAAACATTAGCATCATTAGTTTTAGTGGTCATTGCCTCAATCCACTTATAAATGTAATCAACAGTAAGCAGAATGTACATGTTCCCATTGGATGGTGGTAATGAGCCCATGAAATCAATGCCCCATAGATCAAATAGTTCAACAACAAGATTACCTATAAGTGACATCTCATCTTTTCTCCTAATGTTACATATTCTTTGGCACCTATAACACTTTGCATAGAAGGGATGATGATCCTTGAAAATAGTTGGCCAATAGAAACCATAATGGAAAAATTTGAGGACAATCTTCTTTCATCCAAAATGCCCTCCATAGCTGAATGTGTGCCAGTGACTCAAAATGCTTTGCTTTTCATCCTCAGGTACACAATGTTTAATGATTTGATCTGGACAAAGTTTAAACAAAATTAGATCATCCCAAAAGTAATATTTTGCTATAGACAACAACATCTTCCTTCCATGCAAATTTAGAATTGGATTAAAAACTCCCTTAAATAAATAGTTAAGAATGTCAGCATACCAAGGTTCACCTCACTACACAGAAAACAAGTATTCATCAGAAAAATTTTTATTGATGGGAGTGATTTCTTTATCATTTCCTCACTCAAAATCAATTCCTTCCACCAGTTTGGACAGATGATCAGCCACAGAATTCTCTCTTCCTTTCTTATCTTTCATTATCAAGTTAAATTCTTGTAGTAATAAGACCCACTTGATTAACCTAGGCTTGGCATCTTTCTTAGTCAACAAATATTTCAATATAGCATGAGCAAAACTTTTCTAAAGTAAACACAATTGCTAACAATTCTTTTTCAATAGTAGAGTAATTCAATTATGCTTCATTCAAAGTTCTTCCTACATAATGAGTCACATGAGTTAATTTATCTGTTTATCCTAACATAGCACCAATAGTAAAGTCAAATGCATCACACATAAGCTCAAATGGGTGGGACTAATCAGGAACTGACAGACTTAGAGCAGAAGTCAGTTTTTCTTTTAAGGTATTAAAAGAAACAAAGTACTCATCATTAAAATAGAAAGTCACATCATTAACATTAGGTTACACAATAGTCTACAATTTTTTGAAAAATCCTTTATGAACCTTTTATAGAAACCTACATGACCAAGAAAACTCCTCACTCCCTAGACTGAAGTTGGGGGAGGCAACTTAGTAATCACCTCAATTTTTGCCTTGTATACTTCAATGCCTTTATTAGAAACAATGTGTCCCAGCATAATTTCTTGCTTAACTAAGAAATGACACTTCTCCTAGTTTAATGTCAAGTTCATTTCAATGCACCTCTTAAGCACTAATTTCAAATTATCAAAGCAATCATTGAATGAATCACTAAAAATAGAAAAATAATTCATAAATACCTCGATAAACCTCTCAATCGTATCCAAAAAAATAGACATCATACACCTTTGAAAGGTTGTAGGAGCATTGAACAAACCAAAAGACATTCTATGATAAGTGAAAGTTCCAAATGGTAGGTAAATGTTATCTTTTTCTGGTCTTCTGAAGCTATAGGAATCTAATTGTATCCTGAAAAATCATCCAAAAAATAGTAGTAAGCATAGCTTGCTAATTGTTCAAGCATCTGATCAATGAAAGAGAGAGGAAAGTCATCATTTCTTGCGCCTGCATTGAGTTTTTTGTAGTTTATGCACATCCTCCACCTTAAAGTCATTCTCATTGGTGCCAGCTCATTATTATTATTTTTAACAACAAAAATACAAGATTTCTTTGGTACCACATGAACTGAACTTATCCATTTGCTGCAAGAGATTGGGTAGATAATACTTACATCTACCAACTTGATCACTTCTACTCTAACGGTTTCTTGCATGCGTGGATTAAGTCTTTTTTGAGACTCCCTGGAAGACTTTGAATCATCCTCCAGCAAAATGTTATGCATGCACATAGTGGGCCTAATTCCTTTGATATCAACTAATGTTCAGCCTATAGTTTCCTTGTGCTCTCTCAAAACATTCAACAACTTATTCTCTTCATCGATAGATAAGTCAATAATAATTATAATTAGAAGTGTATCATTTTCACTAAGAAATACATACTTTAAGTTTTGTGGTAGTTGCTTCAATTACAATTTTGGTGGCGTGGCAATTAATGATGCTAGTTTGGGCTTCAAATGTGTCAACCCTTCCTTGATAGCGTCGTCTTCTTCAACTTCCTTTATGCTATCCAAATTTTTATTTAACTTCTTAATCTCCTTGTCTTCTTCCAATTCATCAATAGTAAGCACCATCTCCAGTTTGTCTTCTATTTCCTACTGCATAAATACAAGTGAGTCCAAATCATTAATCTAAAAACAATCGCTAGGGTCTGAAGGTAAGGCTAAAGAATTGTTAACAAAAAATTCCACAGTCTCATCTGGAATAGTCATTTTCAATTTTCCATTCAGCACATCTATGATAGTCTTTACTATAGCCATGAATGGCTGCCCTAGAACAATGGACACCTCTCTCTCTGGAATCACCTGCCTCTACATATCAAAAATAATAAAATCTGCAGTAATAATCAATTTATCAATCTACACAAGAATATCTTCTACAATGCCTCTAGGATATTTCACTAATCTATCTGCAACTTATAGAGACATTGTAGTGGGTTTCAAATCTCTCAACCCAAGTTGCAAGTAAATAGAATAAGGCATTGGATTGATATTAGCACCCAAATCCAACATTGCTTTTACCTTGTTTGCACCTCCAACTGTAATTGTGATATTGAAAACTACTTGGATCCTTCCATTTTGGAAGGAGATTTGTTTGCAAAACTGCACTGGCTACTTCAGACACTATTGCCTTCTCATGTGGCTCATAATTATGCTTTCTTGACCTCAATTCTTTCAAAAACTTATCATAAGCTAGCATATTCTTAATCATGTTAAGCAACAGTAACTTAACATTGACATTAGAATGAATATCATAAATGTTAGAAAATGACTTATCTGACTTGCTCTACATCTATTGTCCTGGAAAAAGTATTGGGGGGTCATATGGTGGTGGTGGTTTGTAGTTGATTGGAGGGTCATGGATTGGAAACATAGCCCTCCTTGCATTCACATCTTGCTTTGACTTTTCCTTCTCCTTTTTAGTTCCTGCAAACATGAGATTCGTCAATTTCTTCACAAACTTTGTCATCAATTACCTTTCTACTTCTCAATGTCATGATTGCTTTAGCTTGCTTTGACTGGCTTGGCAATTTTCTAGGTGTGTGACTCCGCACAACTACCGCAATCTGCCCCATTTGCATCTCCATCTTCTTCATAGATGCCTCCCAGTTCTTAAATCTTGATTCATTATTTTGGAACTAAGTTTAGGTTGCGTGAATGAAACTCTACATAGTCTCATCAAGATTGGGCTTCTTAGGTTGAAAAGATGTTCCTTCTTGGTTCTGGTTGTGATTGTTGCTAGGATGATTTCTCTAACCAAGATTATAGATATTTGAATATGGGTCATTATGCGATTGATGATTGTAGAAGTTCATTGCATTTGTTTGCTTTGACATGCCTGCAAAATTTTCAGTAGAAGGAATTGAAGTTGATTATGCCAAAGTGGAGGTTATCAAAAAATTACCTCCACCCACATCTGTTAAACTTGTCGGAGGATTTCCGGGGTATGCAGGATGTTATAAATGGTTTATTAAGGACTTTTCAAAAATTGCTAAACTCCTCTCTAATCTATTAGTTAAGGATGTACCATTTAACTTCTGAGATGATTGCTTGTAAACCTTTAACACTTTAAAGGAAAAATTGGTTTCAACACTAATCATGGCAGTACCAGCATGGGATATAGCTTTTGGGTTAATGTGTAATGCAAGTGATGTTGTCATAGGAGCTATTTTGGGACAAAGAAAGGGGAGGAATTTTTAGACAAGTTACTATGCTAGTAGGACCTTATCAAGTGCCCAACTAAATTATTCAACAACTGAAAAGGAACTCTTGGTAGTAGTTTTTGCTTTTGATAAATTTTGTTCTTACTTGATTAGTTCTAAAGTGATTATTTATTCAGATCATTCAGCTCTAAAATATTTTCTTGTAAAGAAAGAAGCAAAGCCTAGATTAATTAGGTCGACTCTCTTACTGCAGGAATTCGATTTGGAGATCAAGGATAAGAAGGGAACTAAGAATCTAGTTGCAGATCACTTATCCAAAATTCCAACTGCAAAAGAAGAGGAGACTCCAATTTTTGAAGAATTCCCTGATGAGCATATATTTCATGTCAACTCCACATAAACACCCTGGTTTGTTGATGTTGTGAATTATTTAACAAGTAATGTTTTAACCCCTGATATGTTACCATAACAAAAGAAAAAATTCTTTTTTTATTTTAAACATTATCTTTGGGAAGAACCTTTTTGGTTTAAAATTTGTTGAGGCCAAGTGATAAGGAGATGTATACTAAAGGAGGAGATGGTAAGTATTCTACAACATTGTCATAATGGAGAGGTAGGTGGGCATTTCAGTTCCATAAAAACTGTAGCTAAGGTTTTATAATCTGGTTTTTATTGGTCAACAGTTTTCAAAGATGCACACATCCATATACTCTCATGTGATAGATGTTAGAGAATGGGAAATATCTCTAAGAGAAATTAGATGCCTTTAGACAATATTCTTGTTTATGAATTATTTGATGTTTAGGGTATTGATTTTATGGGACCGTTTCCCTCATCCTTTGGCCATAGTACATTTTAGTAGCTGTAGAGTATGTCTAAATGGGTGGAAGCTACTGCAAAAATACCAAAAATTGATGCTCGGGTAGTGATTAAATTTTTGAAAAAAAATATTTTTACCCAATTTGGCACTCCTAGAGCAATCATTAGTGATGGGGGAACCCATTTTTGCAATAAATAGTTTGATGTACTTCTCCATAAATATAGAGTTACACATAAGATTACAACCCTTTATCATCCTCAGATTAATGGACAAGTAAAAGTTTCAAATAGGGAAATCAAAAATTTTTTGGAGAAAACTGTGAATGCCTCCAGGAAAGATTGTCAGTAAAACTTGATGATGCAATTTGGGCATATAGGAATGCATTCAAAACACCCATTGGGATGTCTCCTTTTAGGATAGTATTTGAAAAATCTTGTCATTCACCTATGGAATTAGAACATAGAGCATATTGGGCACTAAAATTTTTAAATTTTGACAGGCAACTTGTGGGGGAAGAAAGATTGCTACAATTGAATGAGCCGGATGAATTTCATAATGAGGCTTATGAGAATGCCAAGATATATAAAGAGCATACAAAGAGATGGCATGACAAACACATTCTAAGAAGAGAGTTTGAAATTGGTTAAAAAGTATTACTTTACAACTCTCATCTTAGACTATTTCTTGGTAAGTTACAATCCAGATGGTCAGGTCCTTTCATTGTCACAAGGATACTTCCATATAGGATAATTGAAGTTGCTCATGCACCAAGGGTACATTTAAAGTGAATGGTCAGCGTCTGAAGCCATACTTTGAAGGAAGATATGACAAGCAGAAATTCACATTGGATTTGAAAGAACTAACTTAAAGAAAGATATAGTCAAGCTGAAGACTATAAATCAGAACTACTTCCTTATCCCTTTCCTTTTAGGATTTTTAGTCTAGCTTAGTTTGCTTTAATTTTTTTTTTGTTTTGATTTCTTTTGCTTACTTGATTTCAGACAATTCTGTATTACAGCCATCAATAGTTTGATCAACTCTTGTCCACCAGAAGAGGAGAATGGTTCACTTCAGAGGAGAAAGTTGAATTCATGAGAAATAAACAATCTGAACTTTCTTTATTCTCTTCACATTTAGCTTAGTCGTTTATTTTGTTTTATCTATTTGGATAGATTCTTTAGTTATAGTTTGATGTTTCTATTATAGATGTAAGAACCTGATTTCAGATTGAGCATAGAAGTTTTATGAGATCACAGATTATGAGTCAAGTATCAAAATTGTTAAAAATTTGCAAAGGATGGCAATAAATTTTAGAAAAAGAGGATTGGAATGCACCTCATTCTGGGAGGCTCTTAAACTTAAAGTTCTTTCATTACATCACATTGAGGATAATGTTTAATTTAAGTTTTGGGGGTATTTGGGGAGTTACATTTAGATTTATAACTAAGATTTCAGATTTGCATTCAATTTTAGAATTTTTTTTCAAATTTGGGTATAAATTTTCTCTATGAGCATCTCTTTTGATAACTTAATAAGAGAAATCCAAGAGCAAATTGTGTTAAATTGCCAAAATTGAATAGGATGGTTTCTCTTTTAATGATCAAGTGACATATGCTGAGTTTTTTTTATTACCATTGTACATTATTGAGAAAGAAGGATAGATGCTACCTTGTGATTTACTAATTCTTATGATAAGCCCTTTTCATGACTGATGAAAATTTTCATTAGCACATTATGTTATGATCATGCAAAGTGTATGAGAATTATTGATGATGTTTTGAATTTAGTAACATATTCTAGTTGACACAAGCATGCTAGAACTTATTTGATTATTCCTCAAGGAGAAATCCTAGAAAACATGTTTCTTGGAAATGATTTAGGCATTCTTTGATCAGTTTGAGCCTTTCAAGATAACATAGTATATTCACTATTGCTAGTGTCTCCATTGAGCTTTAATGAGAGAATGGCACATGCAAAGCATGTGAAAGACCACTATTCAATTTTTCTTTCTTTAGCCTCATCATTCGACCCTTTTCAGCCTCAAAAACTATAATTGACCTATTAAGAGATGTATTCTAAATAGAAGATTGCAAAGAGGTATATGAGTACATAAGAAGATAAGTTTGGGGGAGTTAAAGAGAAGAATGCTAAAAGAAGAGGAAAAATGACAAAAGAAAAGAAATCAATAAGGATTTATCCTTCAATTGGGTGGATCATATCTCCATGAACATAATAGAAAATAAGTTTAGAGATGTGTTAGTAGAATAGCTTATAGTTGGGGAGATCACATCCTAATGAAAGTAAAAGAAATAAGTCTGGGCTGTGGTAGTAATACAGTTCATAAAACAAATAAAACTCCAAAGAAAAAGTTAAGAGATTAATTATTCATGTAAAATGTAGATATGATCTCTTACTTTATGTATCCTTATTTCCTTTTCTTGTTAGCTAAACCCAAGGCCCTATTACAAGCTCAACAAAGACCTATTGATCCAAGTGAATAGAGTTTTCTACATTAGTGGAGAGGGATTATGAAAAGTAAGCTTATGGAGTGTTTTGTGAAGATCATGAAAATCACTGGTTTTCACATTATTGGCTGAAAAACATGCATGTAGTATGAAATTGACACTGCACACACACATTTTCATTTCATGAAAGGATTGATGAAGCATGGGTTTCATGAGATTACTTGGAAAGTATCTTGAGAGATTTCTGAGATATGTGCACATGTGTAATTTGTTTGGCATGTTACCGATTGTTTAAAAGATATTTTCCTGACTGATTCATGAGTTCAGATTGTTATTTTGCTCGAGGATGATTAAAAGCTAAGTTTGGGGGTATTTGATAAGCTCATAATATATTATATTTTTTATATCTAAATTCACATGTTTAAGATCTTTTTTTAATGTTTTTCATAGTTTGTTTAATTGATATGTAAAATGAAACTGAAGATTACAAAAGATTTTACTTTAAAGCAATTTTTGGGATTGATGAAGGCATATTTGCAAAATCTGTTCAACATGAAAGCTTTAGCCTTTATTCTTATATTTCCAATGCATCAAAAACCATATAATTGTGAATTTATATGAGAAAGTTATGGCTAAAATAGTGCAACTGTTTGTAAAGCTTCACATTCGTCTGCTACTTCATTTGACAGAAGGTGTCACTTTGAAAGCTCACAACTCATAGAAGATGGATGATTCAGACAGAAGTTATAATAAGTTGTAGCCCCTAAAATTATCCATCCAACGCAAAAGGAATGGAGCAATTTTGAGTTCGTACAAGAAAGTTATGATCAAAATAGTGGTACTCTCTACAGAAATATCCGAAGCAAAATTTTTACTCCGAAGTTCACCAAGACAAAAGGCGGTACTTTGAGGGGCCACAAATCAAAATACAAGAAGAAATAGGAAATGTGATTAACATGAAAGTTGTAGATATTGAAATTATATATCCAATATAATAAAAATCACTCAAATTTATTGTTCATATGAGAAAGTTATGATGATTTTACTAAAACTCCTTTGGAACATCAAAAACTTCAAAGCAGATTTTTTTTACAAAGTTCACTTCAAAGAACTCCGAAGCAATGAATTTTTCTTTGAAGCTCACTTTAGAGAACTCCAAAGCAGAAAAAATCTCTGAAGCAATGATTTTTTCTCCAAAATTCACTTTAGAGAACTCTAAAGTAATGATTTTTTTCTCCAAAGTTCACTTCAGAGAAATCCGAAACAAGAATCTAAATTTCTACTCAATTTTCATGCCTCCAAAGCAGCCTAACAAGAAACAAAGTTTGAAATCAAAGGTTGAAATTGGAAGTACACAAATTTAGTTGTTCTTCCATGCATCAAATGTTGCTATCCAAACTATGATCAGTAATATATTTTTAGCAATGGAGTCTCACAATGATCAGTAATTATAATCATTTAAGATATTTTTGAAGCAATTTTCTTTACATATGTTCCTAAAATTTTTAGAAGTTGTTGCAATTTATGAAATCTATATTTGGAAATCAGTGGCACAACAATGCTATCTATTGTTGAAATGTTTCTTACATATGGAAACAATCTTTTCGGGTAGAAAATACAGAGCTATTTTTAGAAGATGATTCTGGCGCGTAAAGGAATTGTAATTTACGGAGGAATTCTATTAAGACCTAGCTGCTTGGGTTATTTAAGGACACCAGGAGTTTAAATTGGGGGAGGAGAGTGGAGTATAGACAGAGAGTTGGATGAGGAGAAGAGTTTAGAGTAAGAAAATCATTGAAGAAAGTCGCGGCAACCTGAATATTCTATTTTATTTATATTTATCTTTTATTTTTGAATCCACATTCAATATTGGATTATGATGATGTTTATTAATTACTTAGGTGGTTTTAATTCAAATATGATGTTCTAAATTTCTATTATCAAGGATTAAATGGATCCTAGCAATGAAGCTTGTGTTGATGTTTGATTTTTGAGTTAAATTA
>JAYJMB010083822.1:5989-21404 GCA_036873735.1 Pouteria campechiana | reverse complement strand
ACTTAGTTGGTGAGCTTTGAAAACCAACAAGTTGTA
The DNA here is from genome assembly GCA_036873735.1 of Pouteria campechiana. Taxonomy (NCBI): domain Eukaryota; kingdom Viridiplantae; phylum Streptophyta; class Magnoliopsida; order Ericales; family Sapotaceae; genus Pouteria; species Pouteria campechiana. Next base: position 21,368 of record JAYJMB010083822.1, on the reverse strand, counting down.
AAAGTTTATGATTAGCTTGGAAAACCAGTAAGTTGGTTGGTGAGCTTGTGGGAAAAACAAAGTGTATTTAATCAGGTTGATCAAGGTATTAGTGGAACTTGAGATCAGTAGAGGAAACTGACTAAGAGAAGTAGAGTAGGTAACTAGGAAGGGCCAAACCACTATAAAATTCTTGTGATGTGCATTGTGAAATTTGTTCTACTTATTTATTCAACACTATCATGTGATTTGGCAAAAGTTTTAAAAGCTCAATTCACCCCCCCCCCCCTCTTGAGCTACCATTGTGTAACGGACCAACAATGGCGAGGCTGCATGCAAGGCTAGTACATGTAGAACCAAATATAGGGTAAACATCCCAAAGACAACCGGGGTTAAACATGAAAGCCTTCCAAATATGAAGCCTCTGATTTTCAAAGGACAAAGGATGCCTAGCTAGTATGGAAAAAGTATTTGTATATATGGAATGCCCTGAAGAGAATAAAGTATTATATGGAGCTTATCAACTAGAAGGTGAGGTGTTGAGCATATTATCTAGCTTGATTTTAATGAGATGAACATTCTTAACCAAGTATGTTTTAATCATGAGTTCTCAAGTATGTTGTAGAAATATTAACTGATACTCAACTTGAGAATAACATTCATGATGGTTAAAGGAAGACACAAAGTAAACGCTCTTTTAAAATTAAGAACATAAATTTTGTATATATTTAAAATAAGAAAATAAAAATTCTAAAGTCTTAAAGACACCCTTCGGAGCCAATAGTAACAACCTTGGAGTGATCTCAACATGTTTTAGAGTAAAATGGAAAGCTTTGAAATCATCACAACAACTTCGGAGTTAATCAAGAATCTTGAAAGTAGTCACAACATATTTCAGAGTAAATAGAAGAGCTTCAGAGTCTTCATAGCAAAGCTTTGGACAAGTCACGACATATGTCGAAGTCTTCACAATGAGCTTTCGAAGTAAAATAAAATAAAATACTTAGGATTCATTACAAGTATGTTTCAGAGTAGATAAACAAGCTTCAAAGATAATTAGAAAGTTTTGGAGAAAGCCTAAGACAAGCTTCGAAATTCTCATAGCATGTTTTAGAGTTGTCACAAGCACACTTCGGAGTCTTTTTTTTAAAGCTTCATACAAGTCATAGCATACTTCAGAATAATCAAGAAAGCTTCAGAATCATCAAGTATGCTTCGGAGTAGTCATAGAAGTTTTGGATTTATCATAGTACACTTCAAAAATAATGGGACAAGCTTCAGAGATAATCAGCTACACTTCAGAGTAAGCAGATATGCTTCGGAGAATTTAGAGTTATGTTTCGGAGTAAATTTGAACATGCCTCGGAGTAAATAGACCCGTTTCAGAGTCCTCAAAGCCTCACTTCGGAGATAATGACCAAGCTTTAGAGATATTACAAAATACTTCAGAGTCACCTTTCTGAAGGATTAAAAGTTCAGAAAATCCAAACTTCTTTCTAGAAAGGATTTTCGCAACTAAGAAGGCTTACTATTATTTCCAAGAATCTGAAGAAAAATAAATCGAGCGATCCAAAATTATTCAAGACATTAACTATTCACTTGTCTCTTCAGAGTAACTAAAGAAGCAACTTCAGAACACCCGTGACAAAAGTGAACGTTGAGAAAAGTCAGTGACAGAGTAGCAGACCAATATCAGAATGTAGCAAAGTTAGATGTGAGATAAAATATAGGGTAACAAAAATATTTTTGAATATTTGAATGTCTGCCAAAGTCAGGATGGAAAAATCTCTCTTAACTTATAAAAGAGAGATTCAAAAGGAAAAGAAAACCAACTCTGGAATATCAGTGATCATTGCTGAAAATATGAAGAACATTCAAAATCTTCTTTTAAAGTTCAATTTCAACAACTATATCTATGTTAGAAGCTCTCAAAGTCTAAATTTCTTCTCAATCAAAGAGTTTGAATCTTTTACTCTCATTTGCTTATTCATTTATTGAAGGTTCATAATTTTATGTACAAATCTGTCTAAGTAAGAGACCTCAATCTGTACACTTCGTTTTAGCATTTGAAACACAAGCAGAGTACTTAGTGTTTATGTATTGAGATAAGCAAGTAGGGAACTTGCTGAAAGGGTACAAGTTTGTTGGTGCGCTTTGAAAACTAACAAGTTGTAAAAGTTTTTGGTTAGCTTGGAAACCAATAAGTTGGTTGATGAGCTTATTGTAAAACCAATGTGTATTTGATCAGGTTGATCAAGGTATTAATTGAACCTGAGTTCAATAGGGGAGACTGACTTAGAGAAGTGGAGTAGGAACCTAGAAAGGGCCTAACCACTATAAAAATCTTGTGCTATGTATTGTATAATCTATTTTACTTATTCATTCAAACTTAAATCATTTGATTTGGCCAAAAAGTTTTAAAGCTCAATTCAACACCCCCCCCCCGGTCCCTCTTGAGCTACCATTGTATAAGGGACCAACAAGTAACATCAGAGCAAGCTTCACTAGTTAAATCTCAATTACCAGTATATTAACTTGTGAAGAGATTCAAATGGCTAGTATCTTCCACAATATATCTGCTGAAGGATAATCCACTTTCAAATGCCCTCTATTTGATTGAACCAATTACGGGTATTGAAAAATAAGAATACAAAATTTTTTGACTGCCGCAGATTACCAATTATCGCTTAAAGTGAAAAATGGAAAGAATGTTACAAATATTGAAGACACATACAATGCAGAAGATATACAAGCAGTAGAACATGATGCAATGATAAAGAACTGCCTCTACTGTGCTTTAACCTCTTCTGAGTTCAAAAGGATTTCTACATGTGATTCAGCTAAGGAAATCTAAGATAAACTTAAAGTAGCACATGAAGGTACAAACCAGGCTTCTAGTGTAGGAATAGGAAGCCTTCTCTCTGAAGGAATTAGAAAAAAATTCTAAAATGTTTGAAAGATTTTAGAAAATCACCAACAACTTAAAGAACTTAGGAGAAAAATATGAAGAGACCAAGCTATTAAAGAAATCTTGAGATCTCTACCTAGACACTGGATACTTAAAGTGACTGCTAGATAGGAAGTAAAAGATTTAACAAAAGTGACAATAAAAGAACTAATGGGATCACTCATGTCCCATAAAATCCTAATGAAACAAAAAGCATAAGATGAAGTCAAAGGCAAGAAACAATAGCTCTACAAGTAGAATCAGAAAATGAAGAATCTTTAGAAGATGCCTCAACCACTGAAGATGATGAAGATATGGCTATGATAACTAGAAGATTGAGAAACATGTTCAAGAAGAAAAAATTTGGGAACAATTATGAGAAATTCAAAAGTAAAAACAAGAAAAAGGAAGTTCCAATTTGTTACAAATTTAGCAAGCTTGGGCATATGAAATTTGATTGCCCAGAACCAGACAAAAAGCAAGGAGACAAGAAGAAAAGGTAAACTCTTACTTTGACAAAAAGAATATTTCTAATAGCAGGAAATTTGGAAAGAAGAAGAAAGTTATGGTTGCATGGGAAATGCTGGCAAAGATATTGCAAGAAAGGTTGAGTGAAGATGAAGAAGAAAATGGAGCTCAATTGTGCTCACTCAACTCCAAAGAACAGGATCAAGAAGAACTCATGGCTATCCACAATGATAAGGTAAATTCAAAACCTGAAATTTCTGATATCGAAGAATTATTAGAAGAATTGTATTCAAATTTCAAAATATTAAAAACTAAGGACAAGGAAACCAAAAAAGAAATTGGAAGAACAATTTAATGAATCTCCAAATTAAAACAAGAAAACAAATTGCTTAAAACTGATCAGACTATCAATATAGAACTTGAGCAAATTAAAGTAGAAAATCATGCTCTAAGGAAAACCTTAACTACTACCTTATTTAAACTTAAAACAAAAAAAGATATAGGAAACCAAAGAAAGAAAAATCATAAAAGAAAATTAGGACCCAAATAGAATAAGATTTGGATTCCTAATATAGTTGCTAAAGTAGTAAATACAATTACATATCCAGAAAACAGATTAGTAGCATCTAAAAAACAATGAGTGCCAAAATATTCTGCTGCTAACCCACTTGGACCCATTCCTAAATGGGTACAATAAATTATAGCTTAATTTCATTACTATAGGTATGTTTGAGAGCCATAGAGAATAGCAAGTGGTACATTGATAGTAGTTGCTCAAGACACATGATAGGAGAAAGGGAGTTGTTCACTGAACTAAAAACTAAAAATGGATGAATAGTTACCTTTTGAGATAATGGGAAAGGTAGAGTGGTTGGATTGTTAAAATTGGCCAACCTCCCTCTATTACAATTTCAAATGTTTTATTAGTAAAAGGATTAAAACACAATCTTTTAAGTGTAAGTCAATTCTGTGATAATGGTTATAAAGTTATGTTTGAATCTCATACTTGCTTAATTTTAGATAGTTCAAATTTAATTATAGTATGTGGAAAGAGACATGAAAATGTGTATTTGGTGGATTTATATCCAAGTCAAATGTCTTATTGTAAATGAAAATAAACCCGTGTTATGGCATAAAAGACTAGGACATGCCAACGAGAATTTGATTGAAAGACTATATAATAAAGATCTAGTTGTTAGCTTACTAAAACTCAAATTTGACAATAAATTGTGTGATTCTTGCATGAAAGGCAAGCAAGTAAAAGAATCATTTAAATTAAAAAAAGAAGTATACACAACTAAACCTCTTTAGTTGCTACATATGGATTTAGTTGGACCAACAAGAACAAGAAGCCTTGGAGGGGAACATTTATGCATATGTCATTGTAGATGACTTTAGTAGATTTACCTGAGTAATATTTCTAACATCCAAAGATGAAGATTTTTCATTCTTTGAGGTATTTTTCAAATGTGTACAGAATGAACAAAGCTCTCATATAATTACCATAAGGAGTGATCATGGTGGAGAGTTTGAAAACCATAGATTAACTGATTTCTGTGAAAGCAATGGAATTCTTCAAACTTTCTCAGCACCAAGAACACCCCAACAAAATGGAGTAGCTGAAAGGAAAAATAGATCTTTGCAAGAGATGGTAAGGACAATGTTGAGTGAATATGGCCACCCATAGTATTTAGTATGTTATATTATTAGCAGAATCTTTACTATATCCATACTCAACAAAACTCCCTTTGAATTATACTATGGCAAGAAACCAAATATTTCATATTTTCATAATTTTGGTTATAAGTGCTTTATTCTTAACAATGGCAAAGAAAACCTTGAAAAATTTTAAAACAAACCTGATGAAGGCATCTTCCTTGGTTATTCCATTGTTAGTAAGGCATTTAGAGTCTACAATCTGAAAAATAAGACTATAGAGGAATCCATTCATGTAAAATTTGATGAAAATACTAATTTCTCTAGGAGGATAAGTGATTTGGAGGATGAGATAGGTGAATTAACAGCTTCAATTGAGAAAATGAAAATACAAGACAAAGAAGGAGAACCTCCTCATTCAAAAACACAGATGGATGAAGAAGAAACAGATCATAGACCATCCATCAATGATGTAAACAATGAAGATAAGAATATTTTTCCCAAAGATTGGAGATTTATGCATGATCACCCTAAAATTTAGATAATTGGTGTATATGGCAAAGTTAGAACCAGATCTTCTTATCACCAAATATGTGGCAAATTTTCTTTTATGTTTCAATTAAAACCAACTTACATAGAATAGGCTTTAGAAGATGAAAACTGGATTTCAGCTATGCAAGAAGAATTAGACCAATTCAAAAGAAATAATGTGTGGACTATTGTTCCAAGACCAAATCATCAATCTACTATAGGAATTAAATGGGTCTTTAGGAACAAACTAGATGAATCTGGAATTGTAGTAAGAAATAAAGCAAGATTAGTGGCAAAAGGATACTGTTAGGAGGAAGGTATTGATTTTGAAGAATTATATGCTCCTGTTGCAAGAGTTGAAGCCATTAGAATGCTTCTTGCATTTGCATCCTTTATGAATTTCAAGTTATACCAAATGGATGTAAAGAATGCATTCTTAAATGGATTTATTAATGAAAAGGTCTATGTAGAACAACCACCTAGGTTTGAAGATCCTCATAACCCTGATGAGGTATTCAAACTTAAGAAAGCCCTCTATGGTTTAAAATAGGCTCGTAAAGCTAGGTATGAAAGGTTAAGCAAATTTCTCACTGAGAAAGGTCTTTCAAGAGGCAAAGTTGATCCTACTCTCTTCATTAAGCATGAAACAAAAGATATTCTCATAGTTCAAGTATATGTTGATGATATAGTATTTGGTGCAACTAATGAAAATCTTTGCAAAGAATTTTCTAAGAAAATGCAAGGAGAATTTGAAATGAGCTTGATGGGTGAACTCAACTTCTTCTTGGGACTGTAAATTAAGCCGATGAAATAAGGAATCTTAATTCACCAAGTCAAATACACGAAAGAACTACTAAAGAAATTCAACATTGAAGATGGAAAAAGGTATGGGATGCTAATGCGTACTTCAATAAAAATGGACAAAAATGAAAGAGGTAAGTCTATTTGCCAAAAGCTTTACAGAAGCATGATAGGTTTTCTACTATATTTAACTGCTAGTAGACCTGACATAATGTTTAGTATATGCATATGTGCTAGATTCCAGTTAGAACCAAAAGAGTCACATCTTATTGCTGTTAAAGGAATATTTAGATATCTTTTAGATACACCTAATCTTGGATTATGGTATCCAAAAGGTTCAAATTTTAATTTAATAGGTTACTCAAATGCAGATTTTGCTGGATAAAAAGTAGATAGAAAGAATACCTCAAGATCCTGTCAATTTCTAGGAAGCATGATTATCTCATGGTTTTCTAAGAAACAAACATTAGTTGCATTATCACCAACTAAGGCTGAATATGAGTAGCAGGTAGCTGTTGTGCACAGATTCTATGGATGAAACAATAATTAAAAGACTTTGGCCTTAACTTTGTTGATATGCCTATCAGATGTGAAACACTAATGCTATAAACCTGACCAAGAATCTAGTTCTACAATGTAGAACTAAGCGTATAGAAATTAGGCATCATTTTATTGGGGATCATGTTTAGAACCATAACATTAGCTTAGAATTTATCCTAATAAAAAATCAGCTAGTAGATATTTTCACAAAACCATTACCAAAAGAAAGATTTAACATGATAAGAAGAGAACTAGGCATTCTAGATCCTAATGCATAAAATGCTTAATTTGTCAAACAAATTAGTCATTCTATGTTCTCATCTGTGCAAAATAGAAAATGAAATAAATTCAAATCTTTCATGCTCCCAGAAATATACAAATACATATTTAATTATCTATCTTGGACTTTGGAGTCTCTGAAGCCCCAAACAAAAGTCTCCAAAGGCCCAAACAAAAGCATCTGAAGATCGACAAAGCCCTCCGAAGCAATGCTTCGAAATATCCAAAATTGCAAATTAAATCATCTCCTTTGAAGGATCTCTTCCGGATTATCCAAATCCAAAACACGTTAGTATTTTGAATATCTTTTTATATCTATCAATCTAATCCGAAGGCACTCAAGTGCCTGTAAACTCTCTGAAAGTTAAAACCCTTCTTCTCTGAACTCTCGAAACCTCTCTTTTAGAGAAGACAATCCATCTTCTTGCCTCTTTTAAATCTAAGTTGCAACTCACTTTATCCACCTTCTTGCCTTCTCTGACTTCACTCCTAGAAATCCCATTTCCTTTCCAAAAGCCTAGAACTCTCTATCAAAATGGCAAGAACAAAAGGAGCAGAAAGCAAGACAAAAGGGCAAAGAAAATTCTCCACAAAAAAGAGCAACCAAGAAGGCAAGATAGAAAACTGATACGTTAGAGGTAATCTTTTTAAATAGTTCATATGATTATTCTAGATTCACAGAAAAATATGAGGACAAAAGGATAAACAAAGGAAAAATATACAATTTTAGAGCCTTTGGTATGGAATTAGAGGTATCTGAATGGTTGAGCTACCAAAACTAGAATGCTTATGTGAGTTGCAAAGACAGTCTGTATCCGAGACTAGTACGGATACTAATCTGTAATTTCAACACCAGAATAAAAATATGATGGTTAGGAGGAATAGGAATTGAACTATCCTAAGAGAGTTTAAGAAACTTTTTCAATCTCTCTGAAGAAGAGGAGATTGTATGGCCCTAAAGAGCAATGCTATTCTCAGACTTAGTAGAAACTGACATAGACGAAAAGGAAAATTATTTGCATCCTAGTCAGTTGAATGCAAATCTAAGGTTATCACATCTCATTGTTATGAAAAATGTATATCCTAGAAGAGGAGCTACCGGAGATATATCTAAGAAAGATGCCAACATCATATGGGCATTGAAGAATAGAAGAAAGTTGAATCTAGCTAGACTGATGATAGATCACATTCACTTGATCAAGAGCACCACAAGGTTTCCCTTGCCTTATAAAATGGATTTGACCAAGCTGATTAAGGAAGCAAGAGTAGATATCTCAAATCAGAATGAAGAGCCTCCAAGAAACACAAACTAATTGGATGTGAAAGCTATGAAAAGAATGGGCTTTAAGTGAACTGCACAGGGTTGGATCTCTGAAAAACCAAGAAGAGCAAATCAATTGAAAGGATCTAGACCTGATGAAAGTCTAGAAAGAGGAGATGTTATAGAACAAAGGCAAAAACTCTCCTCACATGGAGAAGAAGAAGGAACTGAAAGACAGGACTTCATAAGTCTACTAGTAGAAACAGGAGAGGAAGTCTCCAGCAGAGAAGAACAAACCAAAGCTGAAAGAACAGAAGAAGTTCCAAAAGAAAAACAAAGAATAGACATAGAAGATATTATAGAAGAAATTTTGAGAGAGAATTTACATGAGAAAACAGCAGCAACAAACATGCCATTATACACTCAAATCAGATCCCCTTCACCCATTAGACCCACTCACACTCACCAACCATCCACCTCATCAATTCTCACTCCATAACCTATCTCAAAGGACCTAGACGATAGAATAACCATGCTTGAACACTTCATGCAAACCTTAGCCCTTCAAATGAATAACATGGATCACAATCTTTCAACTGCCATGTCATCAATGATCCTAAGGGCTAATAAGATTGACTAGCGACTTGATTCCCTACAAGCTCTAGTAGAATCATTCAAAGGTCAAACCTATCATTCCCATTTCACTCCACCTCAAACCCATTTCTATCCACCTCAAACTCACTTTACATCACCTCCACATCACTCATCACCAGTCAAAAACAACTCATTGATAATAGTGATGTCTTCACCTTCACCTTCTCATCCATCATCATCATCTATTATTTCAGAGGTTGCTTAACCTAAGATTCAACCTCCTCCAATACAACCTCCATCAATTCTCAACACTGAAAACCTCTCCAATCTGCTAGAGGATTATCTTACCAATCCTCATAGAGTTATTGTCATACATGAGAAGTATCCTATCATAGTGCCTTTACTTGGAATTTATTTTCTTCCTCCAGGACCATCCATCTCTTTGGACTGGACTTGGATGGATCTCATTAGATATGGAGAAGTAATCCCTGAATGGATTGTGGACCTTCCACTAGAATGGAACACACCCTTAATTCATCCAGAGTGGAGAAGACCTCCCACTTCCCCAAAAACTCCACCACAAAGTCCTTCACACTCTCCTCCAACTGTTGTTGATGATAATCTTGATTTTCTCCTTCATATATCCAATCCAATAGGGATGACAGAATTAGAGTTTAAGATCAAGTTAGCAATCAATTCCAAAGTTTTTAGAATGTTTCTTTCTCAAGATATCCATATTCATCCTCAAGAATATCCATATTCTGAACTTGAGGATCCTAACATTCTTCACAGGATTCTACTCCTTCCCGATCCTCCATTGACTCCAAAGAACTCTAAAATTCACATTCCTGATAGAGAGTTAATTCTTCAAGATTACTCTGAGAAACTTCTTAAATTGCTTCCCATGTCAAAACCTCTTAAAAGAGAGTTTCCATTTCCCTCAGGTCCTCATAAATTCTTTATTCTCACTAAGGAAGAATTCACTTTCTATAACAATGCCAACTTGGAGGTCATTGTTGACAATCTGCTTCTCCCATATTCTCAGATGAATGATTCTTCTATCTAAGAAAGGATAAGGCAGATACAACCTCCACCAAGGTGTCAAACTCTTCCACCACCTTCCTTACCTTCTTACAAAACCAAAAATCCACCTTCTTCCACTACCAAAACCAAAAAGTCACCTGGTATCCCAAAACTAAAGCCATCACCTTCCTCATTATAGCCATCCACTTCAAAACAAAAAAGAAAGCCTAGAATTCTACCTCCCAAAGAACACAAAAAGACTCCTTTTGAAAGAATAACCATGTATTATCAGGAGTACATAACTAGTATGAATGCAAACTCAGAGGCTCTCATAAAAGGGACCCCTATAGCATTTCTTGAGCTGCTGGATCCAAAGTTTTGAGAAAGAATAGATTTCGCCGATGTTGACAATTATGAAACTATAGCTTATACACATGAACCTCCTATGGTAGTTCCAAAAGATCCATTTTTTTATTCAATCTCCTCCACCAAAAAAGGCTAGAACATCCAAGCCCTCTCCCAAACCATCTTCTTTTGAACCCAAGCCACCGCTTCAAGATGTCTTTCTTAAGACATACCAGAGAAAACCTAAACAACCCAAATAAACCTGCTGCATTTTTATTTTTTTCTGATGTAATTTTCTTTTCTAATGTAATTTTTTTTCCGATGTAATTTTCTTTGTATCTACAATTGTATCTAAAATTTTGAAAAGTTTAGTATACATATGCATCTTTTCTTTGACTTATTGTTGCTTGTTTTCACCTTTTTGATTATGACAAAAAGGGGGAGAAAATGTGATAATGTGATATAAACTGAAATGATAGTTGCATGTATAAGCTGGCATGTAAATGAAAATTTTTATGACATATAGTTAAAATAATATGCATCAATTTAGGGGGAACTACACTAAATTGGTCAATAGAAATCTTTATGAAATATCTGCAAAATAAGTTGCTTTAAATTTATTGTTAGACAAGCTTTGAAAGGTGTATCACTTACTATTTTGTCATCATCAAAAAGGGGGAGAATGTTGAACATATTATTTTGATGATGAATATTCTTAACCAAGTACGTTTTAATGATGAGCAAAGACATAAGTAAAACATTAAGGTACTAACAATCTGTTCTCAAGTATGTTGCAGAAATATTAACTCATACTTAACTTGTGAATAACATTAATGATGATAAAAGGAAGACATAAAGTAAATGCTCTTTTAAAATTAAATATATAAATTTTATATATACTTAAAACAAGAAAACAGAAATTCTGAAGTTTTGAAGACACCCTTCAAAGCCAACAGTAACAACCTTGGAGCAATCTCAACCATGTTTCGGAGTAAAATGGAAATCTTTGAAATCGCCACTACAACTTTGGAGTTAATCAAGAATCTTCGGAGTAGTCATAACATGTTTCAGAGTAAATTGAAGAGCTTCAGAGTCATCATAGCAAAGCTTTGGATAAGTCACAGCATACATCAGAGTCTTCACAACAAGCTTTAGAGTAAAATAAAATAAAATACTTAGGAGTTGTTACAAGTATGTTTTAGAGTAGATAAACAAGCTTCAGAGAAAACCCAGACAAGCTTCAGAATTCTCACAGTGTGTTTCTGAGTTATCATAAGCACACTTTAGAGTCTTTTTTTCAAAGCTTTAAACAACTCATAGCATACTTTGGAATAATCAAGAAAGATTCGAAATCATTAAGTATGCTTTAGAGTAGTCACAGAAGTTTTGGAGTTATCATAGTATACTTCAAAAATAATAGGACAAGCTTCAAAGATAATTATCTATGCTTCAGAGTAAACAGATATGCTTTAGAGAACTTAGAGTCATGTTTCAGAGTAAATTTGAATAAGCTTTGGAGTAAATAAACCTGCTTCAGAGTCCTGAAAGCCACACTTTGGAGACAATGACCAAGCTTCGGAGATATTAAATAATACTTCGGAGTCATCTTTCTAAAGCATTAAAAGTTGAGAAAATCCAAACTTCTTTCTACAAAGGATTATTGCAACTAAGAAGGCTTACTATTATTTTTGAGAATCTGAAGCATTCAAGACATCAACTATTCACTTGTCTCTTCAAAGTAACCGAAGAAGCAACTTTGGAGCACTTGTGATGAAAGTGAACGTAGTAGAGCGATACAAGAATGTAGCAAAGTCAGACATTTGACAAAATATAAGGTAAAGAAAAATATTTTTGAATGTTTGAATGTCTACCAAAGTCAATACTGGAAAAATCTCTCTTAACCTATAAAAAAGAGATTTAGAAGTAAAAAAAAACTAACTCTAGAATATCACTGATCATTACTGAAAACATGAAGAGTATTCAAAATCTTCCTTCAAAGTTCAATTTCAACGACTACATCTGTGTTAGAAGCTCTCAAAGTCTAAATCTCTTCTTAATCAAGGAGTTTAAATCTTTTACTCTTATTTGCTTACTCATTTACTGAAAGTTTAGAATTTTATATATAGTAAGAGACATCAATTTGTACACTTTGTTTTAGTGTTTAGAACACAAGCAGAGTGCTTGGTGTTTATGTAATGAGATAAGCAAGTAGGGAACTTGCTGAAACGGTATAAGTTTGTTAGTGAGCTTTGAAAACCAACAAGTTATGAAAGTTTCTGATTAACTTGAAAAACCAGTAAGTTGGTTGGTGAACTTATTGTAAAACCAATGTGTATTTGATCAGGTTCATCAAGGTATTAGTGGAACCTGGGTTCAATAGAAGAAATTGACTCAGAGAAGTGGAGTCGGAACCCAGAAAGGGTCAAACCACTATAAAAATCTTGTGCTTTGTGTTATGCAATCTGTTTTACTTATTCATTTATCACTTTAATCATTTAATTTGGCCAAAAAGTTTTAAAACTCAATTCAACCGCCCTCTTGAGCTATGATTGTATAAGGGACCAACATGAGGCAGAATAGTGGTGGCAAACTAAAAAATTGATGATTTTTGGTAATGGTGCCAGGATTACTTGGGTTGATTTTAGAGAGCAATTGCTCTGTAGATATGTGCTAGCTAGTGAGAAGGCTAAGCAGGCTACTAAATTTTTAACACTTTTGCAAGGGAATGGAACTATAGAATAATATGATGCATAGTTTAGGTCTTTAGCGCAATTTGCATATGGGCCCGAATGAATTTACAAGAGACAACCCAGAAATTTCAAGAAGTATTGCGATTGGATATCCCTGAGAAGCTAGCCCCGCATATATTGATTAGATACAAGGATATCCTAGAGCATTCTCATCTTGTGGAAAGGGAAGCAAAGGAGTAATCTAAATTTAGAGAGAGGAGACGTATGAGAGAAATTGATTAGGGAGGAGTGACAGTGTGACCTCCCGAGCCTCGCCCTTGCCTCAACATGGAGATCAGATGAGAGGTAGAGGTCATGGACCTAATACAACTTTTGGTTGTTAGTATGAAGATTGTAAACCAACAATGACTATGGTCATGTAAGTAACAAATGCACAAGAAGCTCAGGCCATGGATCACGTGGTTACTAGTAATCTTCTTGTGTGTGATTGAATGGCTTATGTATTATTTGATCTAGGTACTTCTCAGTCTTTTGTTTCCATTGCATTTGTAAATAAAGTTGATTTATCTAAATACCAAATGCATAATGTGAATATGGTGTTCACCCCATTGAAAGCACTTAGCACAGCTATAGAAGTATGTTATGAGGTACCTATATTGAGAGCAGATAGTTTTATGCTAATCTAATTGTATTAAATATGGAAGGTTTGGACATCATAATGGGTATGGAATTGTTAGTCAAATATGAAGCTCAAATGGATTGTAAAGCCAAGCAAGTAACCTTAAGGATCCTCATAAAGTGGAAATTATTTTTAGAAGTTCACCTGAAGGCAAAGCTCCAAAACATGTGGCAGCCATGAAGGCTCTTAGCCTAATGCAAAAGGGTGTGAAGCATTCCTAGTCTTAGCTATTGACACCCACTTTGAACATCGATTGTTGGAGGATATATTTATAATACAAGATTTTTTAGATATATTTTCCAGTGAATTGTCTAGATTACCTCTTGAGCGAGAAGTGGAATTTTCCATTGACCTCCAACTTGAGGCAGAGCCAATATCTAAAGCCCTATACCGGATGGCATTAGTTGAATAGTTAGAGTTGATGGTGCAGTTGTTGGACTTGATGAACAAGGGATTTATCCATCCTAGTGTGTTGTTGTGGGGTGCACTAGTATTGTTTGTTAAGAAGAAGGATGGAAGTCTGCAACTATACATTGATTATCGGGAATTAAATAAAGTCACCGTCAAAAATAAATATCCATTACCCAGGATAGATGATCTATTAGATCAGTTACAAGAACCTACAATATTCTCTAAAATAGATTTGCAGTTTGGATATTATCAATTGAGAGTTAGCTGGCAGATGTCTATAAAACTGCATTCAGAGCTCAATATGGGCATTACGAATTTTTGGTAATGCCATTTGAGTTAACAAATGCTCCTGGAGTTTTCATGGATCCAATGAATAGGGTGTTCAAACCCTATCTAGATTGTTTTGTTATTGTCTTGATTGATGATATTTTAATGTATTCGAAAGACAAAGAGGGGCATGAATTATATTTCAAGATGGCTTTACAAAGATTGAGAGAGGAAAAGCTCTATGCCAAATTAAAGAAGTGTGACATCTGGATGAATAGTGTGGCTTTTCTAGGCCATGTAATCTCAGGAGAGGGCATTTCTATGGATCCTCATAAAATAGAGGCCGTGGTGAATTGGCTAGACCAAGCACAATGATTGAGGTTAGAAGTTTCATGAGATTAGCCAAGTATTATCAAAGATTTGTTGAAGGATTCTCTCGTATTGTTATGCCACTAACACAATTAGCTTATAAAGGGGTCTCATTTGCATGGAATGATTAGTATGAGGCTACCTTTCAAGAATTAAGAGGCAGTTGGTGGAGGCTCCAATATTTGTACTTTCATTAGGTTAGGGCGGATTTGTAATATATAGTGATGCATCCAAGAAAGGATTAGGCTATGTTCTCATATAGAAAGACAATGTCATAGCTTATGCATCATGTCAGTTATGACCTTATGAGCATAAGTATCCAACTCATGACTTAGAATTGGCAGCTGTAGTGTTTGCCCTGAAAATATGGTAACACTATCTTTATGGAGAGAAATGTGATGTGTACACTGATCACAAAAAGTCTGAAACATATCTTAAATCAAAATGAATTGAACATGAGGTAACAAAGGTGGCTCAAATTACTTGAGGACTATTATCTAAACATTCACTATCAACCACAAAAATGCAAACGTTGTTGT
>JAYJMB010083811.1:0-21405 GCA_036873735.1 Pouteria campechiana | reverse complement strand
CATGGGGACGGAGGATAAAAAGAAGCGAGAAGAGAAGAAAGTCCTTAACCTATGCAACAGGCATCCTCATCTTTACAGGCACCACCTCTTGCACTTATCTCACAGTAACACTCTTCTGCTTTTGCTCGGCTAGCTAAGAAAGTCAGACAACTAAGAGAGGATGTCACACAAATTAGAGCAAATAAAGCAGACATGGATAAGAAGATAGATCTTCTTCTTTCTCACTTCATCATACAATATACTACATCCTCTGATCCTACACATGCAGCTCCACACCACACCTCTCTAGCTTAGGATCTAGCCCCTACATCTGCTTTCACTCCTACACCATCCTCTCTAGTCCATGAGCCTACATTCTCATTCTTTGAGCTTATCACTACTCCTACATCAAACCCTCGGCCTACTCAGGTGAGCATACCACTATAATGGACCCCTAGCATGCCTTATCCACTACCCTTGATGCTTGACAAAAAGGGGGAAAGAGGCTTATTAGGTCTTGTAGGATGGCTTAACCTAAAACGGGAGGGGTGACTTGGTTTTATAAAAATTTATTACTCAACCCTTGTTAAATTAATTTTCCTCTTTTCGTGCTTATGTGCAATGTAATTATAAAATAAATAATGAAGCATAAAGTTCAAGAAAACTAAAGCAATAAAAAATAACACACATATAAATAACATGGTTTTTTATACTAGTTCGGGCAACCTCCCTACTCCACTCTTCCAAGAGCACACTCTCCTTGTACCTTGGGTTCCACTATCTCATATAATGGAAATACAATAGTGCATCCTGCACTCTTCTAAATTCCAGTTTAGGGGGCATAACCACAATACTCCCAGCACTCTTCCAAATTCTAGCTTTAGGGGGCATAAATACAATGCTCCCAAAAATCTTCTGGATTCTAGCTTCAGGGGGCGTAAACTAGTGCTCCTAGCACTCTTTTGGATTTTAGCTTTAGGGGGCATAAATTAATGCTCTCTACATTCTTCTAGATTTGCTTTAGGGGGCGTAATGATGTAGTTCTTCTCTACACTAAGACAATCATAGCTCTTCTTGAGCCTGATCCACACTACCAGCTCAAGGAAATTACAAATATATAAGAATATGAAAGTTAAACACACTTTACAAATTTCTCAATGTAAGCATAGGAGAAGACTTAAAGATATGAGTGGCTCTCTATGTTGTAGCAACTCTTCCCTTAATGTATGAAAAAGGAGGCCTTGAAGATTTGGAAGGTTGAAAGCTCTTGAATGAATGAAGAAGGTTAAGCTTTTTGGCCTTTGGTTACTTGAGAATGAGAAGGTTAAAGCTCAAAGAAATCTTCAATATGAATTCAACAATTTTTTGAAAATGTCCCAGCTCATCTCCTTAAATAGCTCTTCACAAAAACTTGATAGTTGTAGAAGATGGGTTTCACTAAATGCAGAAAACAGAGGTTGATGATCAACTTTTAATGAAGAAGACCATTCTGAATTTCTCCCATTGGAATGAATTATCTCATGATCGGTTCTTAACTATTGGAAAGTCTATAACCTTGTTCTTGATAGAGAAGGAGATGTTTGACTAAAAATGGAAAGCTTTTTGCAGAGCATTAAATTTCTGAACCATTTGAAACTAATAAATGTTTATTGTAGCAAGTTACTATAACAACATTACTGTAGCACTCACAAAGATGACACTTTGTCCAAAGTTAATTTTTGAATAAATCTAGTTGCCCAAAGTTTGTTCGAAAGTTACTATGGTAGCATTACTGTAGTACTCGTAAAGACAACACTTTCTACAAAGTTAGTTTCAGATAAATTTGCCTGCCCAAATAATTTATCCGAAGGTTAATATAGCAATTTACTATATTAGCTCACTATAGTAAATCATTATAGTAGTCACGAACAACTTTGTTCGAAGTTAGTTTGGGACAAATCCTTCTTGCTCAACATTTGTTTGAAGATGGTTACCTTGTCCGACATTGTAGCAGCTATTGTAGCAAAATTACTGTAGCAATGCTCCTGCACTTAAAAATTTCTGCACTTTTCCTACTTTTATGAATTTGATATTTTTTGCATAATATAATTATTCACATAAGATTTGTATAAGTTGTAAAGAATGGACGATCATTTTTATCATGTTTTAAATAACATAAGCTTATTCAAGCACATTATGTTTTGCATGATCATTCTATGAAATACATGCTTTTATCCTAACAATTGTAAATAAGTTAATTGCAATGTGGATCATAATGACTTTCTTAATTTTCAAATGATTTGCAAATATGCTTGCATAAATGATTTTTCAATAGAATGCATACTTCTTCAAGCATACTTGACTATATATTTCAAGCTTCCTAAATTAATCAAGACCATTAGCATATATCAAATCTAAAATAAGTTTTGTTGTCATCAAAATCATATAATAATCTCAAGAAAGCTTTGATTTAGATATGATGTGTTTGAGATGTGATATGTTATTTTCATTTTTAGAGAGTGAACTTGTAGTGAGGATAACATGTAAATAACATTTGTATGATTTCATGTTTACAAATTGATTATACTTGTGGTAATGAATGTTTTTATGTGTTCATGTTTACAAGTTTATTATACTTGTGGTAATGAATGTTTATCCTTGAATTTTTTTATTTGAGCTTGTGTCTATGAATGGATATACAAATTATTGGTTGAAACTATGGATTATTTATAAAACATGTTGATACTATGTTACACTAAATTATTGAAGTCGTATTTGTGAAATATACATATGATTATGCCTTGAAATTGGTTAAAATCTAAAGTTGATTAGAATTTATGTAATTGGTTTAACTTGCCCATTAATATTTCTCCTTTGGAAGATATAATGATATATGTACAATTATATTTGATAAAATTATAAAAAGGATGTATATTTGATTTGGGAAACAAAAAGATATTCTAAACTTGAAAATCATTACAAAAAATCTTGAAAAATCAAAGTAGTCATATGAGTTTTGTCAATCATCAAAAGGGGAAAGATTGTAAATGCACTAACTTGCAATACAACTAAGGGTATATATATATATGTATATATTAATGATTAACTAAATCATAGGGGAAAATGACAAAAAGATCATAAAGTTAATGAAATTGCCAAGTGTAGAAAGTTTAAGTACAGATGGCAACCAGCTTCACAGTCACCAGGCGCATTCATCTGCGACCGCAATCAGCTGGCAGCTGCTTGCAACATCCGCTTGCGATGCTGTAGTAAGACACAAAATCCTTGGACACCCGCAGTCAATACTACAGTCACCTTAAATACCACCTGCGACCCCATAGCCGAAGGGAAGGCGCTGCCACATACAGACTACCAACCTAAAGTTAGAAGTGACTTGGAAACCCAAGCCACCTGCCATATCGCCTAAGGTGCACAATCAAATATTGTAGGAACCTGCGATTCACCTACCAACATCTACCAAATTGGGTTAAATAAATTTTTGGAAGAATGACCTTAGCCTGCTAGAACCACTTGCGAAAGGAAATCGAAACTATAGCCACCTGCCAAGCGCCTGACAATTTCAATAGTAAAAAAATTCAAATGTTTCCTTGCATTTAATGAGCATAAACTACCCCCCCAATGGTTGAAATTTGAAGAAATCTATAAAAAGAGTTAAGTTTAAATGTTTAAGAAGTTGTTACAAACATGTATTGAGTGTCAAGTCTTCAAGCCTTCAATCATTCAATCTTCACAAGTTTCACATTAAATGCTCTAACCTACAACAAAAAGGGAAGAATCTACTACAATTAAGTGTGCCATCAAGTGTATTAAAGATACCCCTATGCTCTCATTGACACACATACAAGAAGAATAATCTTACTCTTTCTCATTTATAGTCTTTTATTTCTTTGAGTTGGTACTAAAGACCGATCTCAAGAAGAACAAGGGTGATTGTTGGAGTTTGACTCACAATGAACTTGTTAGTTTGTATTATAACCCCTATAGTTGGAATCTAGAAAAGTGTATTGGCACTAAAAGTTTACGTTCCCTAAACCTAGAATCTAGAGAGTGCAATGATAGTAATTTCTATTCCCTATTGAGTATAGTAGAAGCTAAGATACAAGGTAGTGTACTTGAAAGAGTGGAGTAGAGAAGTTATCTCGAATCACTATATATCATTTCTATTGCTTGTGATTTTTTGCATTGCTTGATTCTTTACATATAACTATAAATATATTTAACAGAGGGAATTTAAATTTATAGAGATTTTTTTAAAAAAAAATTATAAAGCCAATTCATTCCTCCCCTCTTTGGTTAAGCCTAGCTAAAGGGACCAACAAAATATTGAACCTAAGTGACTAGGCCCAAATCCTTTCAAGTTTAGGAATCAGGTTGAGATGGATTGATCCTACAATTGGGCTGAATGAGGGTCTGATATAGACTAGCAAAGTCAGCACAACCCAAAGCCTAGGTATAGACGGTAGACGACTAGCTAGGAGGGGAGACTAGCTCTTAAGGTAGTATGCACAAGCAGCATAACATGCTAAAGTAATGGTAGCCAACTTAACATAACACTAAAATTCCTAATATGCCTATTAAACTAACATCTGATTTGCACTATATCCACTATCATCATAACCATGAGTAAATAATTCACCCAAGTAAGGAGGAAGGGCAATCAATTCTTATGATTATAGATTTGACTAGAAATATTATTCTCCATCTAATCATCCTAGACTTCCTTATCTCCTACTCATTTCCCTAGTTCCTTTCTACTATCTTAGATAATCCTTGACTTAAGCATTAGAGTGGGCATCTTGGGCCACACCCTAGGTGCTCTCTTGTTAGTTTTAGTGGTCCAAATATCTGTAAGCTAGAAGCTACCTTTTAGTTAAGTTTTTGGTTCATCTTGCCAATGATTTAGAGCTAGTAGTGATCTCATTGAAGATTTATGTTGAGTCCAAAGGTCTAGTTTTGATGATTAACAAAACTTATTAATAACTTGAATTAATCTAATAACACACTGCTGAGATTTTTGATTTTAGAGGGAACTTTCGAAGGATGCAGCACATTCAGAGGGATGTTTTGAACACTTTAGAGGAAGCTTCAATGGTTCTGGGAATAGCATCCAGAAGGTTCAAAGGGAAGAAGAAAAATGTTCAAAAGCTTCAAAGTTCATCCAAAAGGAAGAAGAAGCTCCAGAAGATGCTTCAAAGGTCGAAAGTTGGATGCCCTTAAAGTCAAGGAAGCTTCAAAAGTGACATTATGTCTTCAAAGGACACACTCAAAGTTTAGAGAGAGCTTCAGAGGCTCGCAAATTCAAACTATGCATTTTGGGTTTTCAGAGGAAGCTTCAAAAGTGTACCTCAACCTTTAGAGGTTCTTCAAAAGAGAAGAGGAAGCTTCAGAAGCAGATACACTTTGTAGCTTTAGAGGTATCTTCAAACTCACTTCAGATGAAGGACTAAAGCTTCAAAGGTTGAAATATAGCTATTGGCCATGTCAATGTTCAAAGGGAAATTCAAAGGTTATGAAAGAGAGCTTCAAAGGTTTTGGGAAATACAGATGTTGGTAAAGGTTGGGAATGTCAGAAGGGAAAAAGGTGCAAAGCAACATTAATTGAAGAGCCCCAACTTTCAGAGGCTCTGAAGTAGCATAATAAAGCAGTTTGCATTGAGTCTTAAAAATGCTAACTTAATGGTAAAAAAACCCACTAAATGAGGTTGCAATAGCTAGAAAGTTTTAGAACTTAAAAATAAGGAGACTCTTGATTGGATTAAACATGAAACTATCTTAAAAACTCAAGATTCCAGAAAAGTAAAGATGCTCCAGCAAGCTTCAACGAACAAAGAACTTTAAAGCAACATTAATACCGTTTTAGAGGAGAATGAAAACACTATAATGTGGTTTATTGTATATCTTCATTAGACCTAAATCTATGTA
This sequence comes from Pouteria campechiana, assembly GCA_036873735.1. Lineage (NCBI taxonomy): Eukaryota > Viridiplantae > Streptophyta > Magnoliopsida > Ericales > Sapotaceae > Pouteria > Pouteria campechiana. Next base: position 15,504 of record JAYJMB010083811.1, on the reverse strand, counting down.
CATTTAGGCCTAGTTAGAGGCAGTTTCCTATACACATTTATTTGTATTGTTGAGTTACTAGTAAGCTCTGTAAACCAGTTGTAAGAGTTGTTGGTGAGCTCAAGGAAAACCAATATTGTGAGTTTTTGGTGTGCTGGATAAAACCAGTGTAAGAGTTCTTGTTTAACTCATGAAAATTAGAGATAATTCTACATGGTATAGTGGAGCCCAAGGTTGGGGAAACTTGAAAAGTGGAGTAGGTTCCAAGGGGGCCCTAAACCATTATAAGTCCTTATCTTTTTATTGTGTTTGTGCTTGTGTGCTTCTACTGCATTTCATTTTATTTTTTGCACTTCCACACATCATCTATTTTCCCATACACCCTACGTATCATAGCAAGGTCGGGTCCAACAATCTAGAGGTACTATCCGGGTGAGAAAATTTGTGACTTATACATTGTTCACAAGAGCTTAAAGTACATCTTCATTGAGGGTTTTAATATGAGATAAAGGAGGTGGTTAGATCTATTGAAAGACTATAATCTGATAATTCTCACTTGTGCAAAGCCAATGTGGTAGCAAATGCACTAACTAGAATATTTAGGAATGATTTACTAGCTTTAATCACTTGTCAAAAGGAAGGTTTGACTTAAATGTGTGCATTGAGGGAGTAATAGCACAACTGAGTTAGTTGCATATTTATCCCTCATTACTAGATGAGATCAAGTAGGCCAAGGAATTGCAAGGTGAAATTCATAAGCTCAAGGAGGGGGTGAATCATGTGAAAGAGGACTTCATAATTGATATAGATAGTATAATGAGATTACAATGAAGACTAGTCATGCCTAGTAAGGTAGTAGATATTGAAATAAGGTTACTATTCACCCTATAATGTGCATCCTAGAAGTACCATGATGCACCTAGATCTAAAGAGTCAATTTTGGTAGATGACATAAAGAGATAAGTAGCCCAATTAAGGTGTTTGAATTGCCCATAAGTCATGTATAACACCAATGCCAACCAACTTGTTGTAGCAGATGAGGCTGCCTAAATAAAAGTGGGATGAGGCCACAATGGATTTCATGGAAGGATTGCCTAGATGTTTGGGGCAACACAAGTGATCGTACATAAATTGATAAAGTTAGCTCATTTCTTAGCCATGAAGGCTATCTTCACTATCGAGAAATTAGCATCCTTGTATCACAAAGAGGTAATTATACTTTATGGAGTCCTAGATTCAATAAAATATGATTCAAATACTATTTTCATCTCAAAATTTTAAAATGTTTACATAGGGCCTTGGGAATGAGGCTACATTTTAGTACAACAATCCATCCTCAAATAATGGGGAAATAGACATGGTAAATACAAGTTGAAGATATGTTAAAGATGTATGCATTGGACTTTAAGGTTATAGGATGGGCATTGGTGGAGTTTTTATATAAAAATAGTTATCATTCAAGTATTAGAATGGTCCTCAATGGAGCTCTCCATGGAAGGAAGTACTTGTCCCTAGTTTGTTGGTATGAGAGGAAGAAAGATGAATGAAAGGCCAAAAATAGTTCAAGAAGTTGTAGATAAGATAAAGAAGATCAAGGATAACATCTAAATAGCTTAGTCTTAATAGAAGAGTTTTGTAGATTTATAGAGACAAGAGTTAGACTCTAGTGTTCATGACAAGGTTTTCTTAAAGATTTCACCCTACATTTTACCAAAAGAGGAATTGAGTCCTATGTGTATTGGACCTTTTGAAATCCTAGAGAGGGTAGGAAAGTGGCATATGAAGTGGCACGGCCACCCTCTTTAGTAGCTATGCATGATGTATTTCATCTCCATGTCAAGGAGGTAAGTAGCAAACATCGCTCGAGTGTTGTCAATTGACCAAGTATAGATTCAAGATGACTTCAAATATGAATAGTAGCCTATTAGGAATACTTGATTACAGTGACTGAGAAGTAAAATAACCATGTGAAAGTTTAGTGGGGTAACCACTGGAGGATGAGGTAACATGGGAGCAGTAAAATGAAGTTAAGAACAAGTACCCTAACGTATGGAATAAATAATAAGTCTCGATGAAAAATTTTTGTGAGGGAAAAATATGATATGCAAACCTAAATTTTTGTAATATATAGAGAAATTACTTTGAATCTAATTATAAATGTGACTTATGTAATTGATGACTTGACCATGAATAACTATGCTAGCATAATCTTGTCCAGTGTAATGATGTGATCCTATAAGTTATAAATTTTTCTAAATATGCATTATATGCTTAAGAATTGAGAAAATCCATAATGATAACTTCAGTGTAACTCATGTTTAAAAAACTAACAAAGCTAAATCTTTACCTTTGGGTTTGAGATTATATTGATCAAGTAATCATGCTTGTTAAGGTAAATAAAGAACGCTAAGATTGTCCATTGATAAATCATCAACTTATCTAGTATTCTTACGAAAATATGTTAAAAATAAAGATGAAAATCAACTAAAACTGGAAAATGTGAAATGAGCATATTTAATGGATGTTGAATTCATCACTCCAACTCATTTTGGATATAAAATATGCTAGTAGGGGTTAAAGGTATGGTTAGAAGGAATAATTGTAGTTTACATGTGCGAGTATCATAAAAAGGTGGAATGAATGAAAAATAAAATGAACTACATAGGCGAGAATTTGAAATATGAACTATTAACTAAAACTAATATATAGAATATGTGAATGGAGGTAACATATAATTGTTGGGATGATTTTTAGGTGAAAACTAGGTGTGAAAATTGAGAATGAGAAAACTAATAATAGATTCCTTGAGTTTCTAAGAGCACATGTGATGGTTTTAATATATAAATTATATATGTATAGGTAGATGTTGAAGTCTGGAATTTAAAAAATCAAATGGTTTATGATTTTGAGTTTTCTAGAGGAAGTTATGATGGAAATACCATAAGGTGATCATGTTAGAAAGCAGCAATTAGAGATGATTTAACTTTGAATTTATCACATGATTTCTCTATATGAATATATGGGTATATTATATATGATCAGAAATATGTTGAAGTGTAGAATCCAACACAATAAATGATTTATCAATCTGAGTTGTTTATGAGGGGTTATTCTTAAAATACTCAGAATATGTCAAGCAACCAATAAGACATCAAAAACTTATGTGACATTCAAACCTTGCCTGGACTTATATAAATTGAATTATGATGCAACTATATTATATATCTATATACATATATATATGGTTAGATCTTATAGTCTAAAATCTAAATCAACAAACGGTTCATCAATTGAAGGGATACAGAGGAAACTACGCTTAAAATACTAAAAGGTTGTTAAGCTATTTAGCGAAAGGAAGCACCTGAGAGGAAGTGATGGAGGAATGCTAAATAAATAGAAGCCTATGTACGAATAGATAAAGTGCTAGAGGAAGTGACACGGGTACTCTAAATCATTGAAATGATTTGGTGGTCGATAGAGGAAGCCAACAGTGGATAGAGGCCTATACATGTCTCTAGAAATTAGTAAGTTGATAGAAGAAGCAAGATAGTAATCCACAAGTGTAGAAAGGCCTGTCTATACCTTTGATAATTAGAGTTGGATAATAGGGAAAGTAGCAGATGAAGTCCCAAATGGATAGGGCCTATCCACCTCTTGAGGTTTGCAAACAAAATTTTTATAAAGTATATATTTCTTATACAAGCTGGCAAAGACCCCATGAATAGACCCTATAACTCTTACAAAACCTAGTTTTTCATTTGGGTAAGGAAGAGAAGAAAGTAAAAGAGAAAAGAGAAATAAAAAAAAGAGGGAATTAAGAGGAAAGTTTAGATTTTGATAAAAAAGAGCGGGTTCTAAGCTAGAAAAAGAAGAAAAAGGGAAGAAATCTTGAAAAGAAGAGAGAAGAGAAAGTCTTAACTTCAGGTAAGTAGATGGTTTGAGTTTTAAAAGCAATGTTTCTTTGATTGAAGTATGACCATCGATTATTATTGGATCTTTAGTTATTAGTTTATTTTTATTTTTTCCTACAGATGATGAATGATTTCTTCTATGATATATGTGTTTTGATTAATTCATGCTTTATTTCTTTGAGATATTGTTTAATTTGAAAGCTCGTGAGTTTTGCTATACTTATTGAGATGTTACATATTTTCTTAGATTTCCAAACGTTGGGCATGTTGCATACCATGTATGATAAGGCATGAATGTAGGTTGAAATTAATGGGGTGAGCTTTGTGCAAAAGACCTTGGAGGCTATATTATGGAGGTGAGCTTTATATGAAAATCCATAGAGGCTATATAGTGGGTTGAGGCTTAGGTAAAAGAATTGGGAAGGCCATATGTATTAGGGAGTGCCTTATGCAAAACACCCTAGAGGCTATATTATGGGGTGTGCCGTCTACGAAAGATCCTAAAGGCTATATAGTGAAGTGTGCTTTAGGCAAAAGTTCCAAAAAAATCCTAGCATGAGTATGACTGTGCATTGTATATGCTAGTAGGTGTATATATAAATGTCATGAGCATGAGAACTTTTGAGCTTTTTTAAAGTTTGCTTTGTATTTTCTTTACATGATGTTCGAGACAAATGTTAGTTTAAGAAAATGAATTTATTTCACCTAGTTCTTGAGCTTGCCCAAGGTCAATTTGTCCTCAAATGACAATAATGTTGGAGTTTGACTCAAGAATACAACATTAGGATCTTGAAGCGTTGAGGAGAATAAGTCTCACATGCCAAACTTTTATTTGTTGTAGATTATACATATTTAGGGTTTTTTGCTTATTGGCCTTAAAGTTATATGTCATGTTTTTGACAACTTGAACATTGTAAATATAATAAAAATGAGACTTTGGTAGTTCTGTATGTGTCTAAGATGTGTTATGGATACAAATGAGATGTTGGTTCACTAATAAATATATATATAATCATGTAATGGAAATGTGTTTATTAGTTTAGCTTGTTGAAATTAGCAGGTTTTATAGAAATTAAACAGATCTTTAGATTGTCACATCCCTAAATGGTGACATGTTGGAAGCATGAAAAAACCAAAAAGAGATGAGAAATTTGAGGGATATTTACTTATTAAAAGTACATGTGCATGTAAGAGTGAAAACTTCAATTATGTTATTACTCCACTTATGTTGGCAAAAACATTTCATATTAAAAAGTGCAACAAGTTTATTTATGCTCAAAAGTGCATAGGAGTATTCCCCTCTCTCTCTCTCTCTCTCTCTCTACACACACACACATAAAAACATATATACATATACATAAGAAGAATGATTCGATAGTCCTTAGTACATGATATAATCTTTCTTTTTTATGTAAATTATGAAGTTTTAGTCAAATCCAATTCATCCACTATGCTTAAAGCTATTTATTTAATCAAGATATTGAAAATCATTTAATTGAAAACTTAGATGGGACTAAAAGTATTTTCAATCAATATATTGAGTTTTAATTGTTATAGCATATCTAATTTCCAATCTAAGTGATTCTTGATGTAAAAAAATAGATGTGAAGACAAGTGTAATGGATATAGTAAATTTCATAGAAAAGTCATGGCATGAAAAATGGAGACGCAACTAGTTCCATTAAATCCTCAGTCTCTCTCTATTTATTGTGTATTCTTAAAATTTATGCTTAATAGATAATGTTTATTTTCTTTTATGTTTTTATTCCACACTTAAGTCTTTTATCAAATCTTCATTATAGAAAGTCTTTATTAATGTCATTTATATTTTTGCTTACGGTAATTATAGTTCTTGCATCAGATTATTTAAATAACAAGATAAACCGAGAACACAAAGTGGATGAGCATGTCTTCACCATGTAAATAATAATGAAACTTATAGATGAAAGAATTATTCACATTTATTAATGATTGATTCTTGGTTTGATCAACTTCCTAACATAATTTGAGGAAATTAAGAAGCTTGTTTTGATACAAATTTAATATATTAAATATCTTCTAGAAGCTATTTATGAGCTTAAGTTTTTGGAAAAATGTTGTGAATTGACAAACATTAACCAAACTAGCATGTTATCCAATCTTCAAAATGCTAGATATGTTAAAACTAGCACACATGTGAAGAACATGATAAAAGACGATAATCTTAGATGGGGAAAGATACCAACAGTCATGTGTTAGGAGAAGACTGCTCGATGTTGTGATTGATAAAAACTTTAAACAAGGCTCAACAATACTAAGGAATATAACAAAAGACATGATTACAAATAGTATTGACTTTAAAGTTGTGTTAATTAGATATAAGTCATTTAATTACATATTTTATCAAGTGAAATTTAAAGAGCTTCTAATTTCGAATTTTTTTATATAATTAAACTATATTTATATAGATTAGGTATTTTTATACGAATAATAATTGATGGCACTGTGAGCTTTTTCATGTCATGTATTATGTTAGATTATTGTTATTGTTATTATTATTTTGGTTAGCTTTTTAAAACAACAGGTTTAAAATTTGAGATTTTGTTAGTTCTAATAATCCATATCATGTCTTTATATACTTTATCAATATTTAATATGACTTCTTAGACAATAATTGTTGTCCTTAATGAGGGTGAGAAATTGAGTAATGACAATTTTAATATTTGTACTAAAAAGGTTCATAAATTCTTATAGAGTACTATGATTAAGCTTAGGGTGTGTTTGGAAATGGGGAAAAGATGTGGGAGAAAAAGGAAAGTGGAAAAGTGAGGGAAAAAAGAGGAAGTGATGTAATATGATAAAAGATAATGATTAAAAATAAAGCAAATAAAAAAAATAGATAGAATCTTTATATAAGAAGACGTGAAATAGTGATTAGAAATATATGTAATAATAAGGAAAAGGAGGTTTGTTAGCTATTAAGATGTCAAATCATCAACAAGTATATAAAAATAAATGAGAAAGAGTGGAAAAGTTTTCCATCTATTTTTTTACTAATTACCAAACATGCACTTGGGAGTCAAACTTTTGCCTAACAAAAGGGTAATTATAAGACTCATCAAGTCTAAAATAAGAAGAATAACATTACTTATATCACATTATTGAGGAAAGATGATGTCATATGTAAATTAAAGGCATATCCTACTACTCAAGGCATGTGACTCATTCAAAAAATTAAATTTAGTAATATCTCTACGACCAAGGTAAGAAAGTTCACCTTTAAGATTACATATAGAAGAAGCCCCAAAATCATAATATGCAATAATTATTAGGTATATGATTTTTATTATAGCAAAACTTATAATAAGATGACATGATAGGTGTGCTTAAACTATTAATAACTATGCTCGAAATGTATGCATAATCATAAAATTTTAATTATGCAAGCATATATTCTTATAATGACTGTATAATCTCCATAATGCACTTAACTTTGATTATTACTCTTTAATATGTTATGTGCTTAGATTAAGATGTATATTATTCTTACTTCCCAACATTTGTAAACTATATGAGTATAAATACATTCTAATTAAAATGATATGTATTTGAAAACTAATAATATAGTAAGCGCAGAAAATCTCTAAGTGCAAAATTGTAATCAATTATGCCAAATATTTGCTACATTTAGAAGGATTAAATTGCTAAAAATATGAAGATCACGAAAGAAAAGAAAGCAGAAAACAACACAAATACAAAGACAAAGTCATGGTCAAGGAGCATAAAACTTTCTTCGAGAAATTTGGACTATCTACATTAAGTAGATAGAGTTTGTCTAAGACAAAACAAGTAGAAGTAATTTCCTTAAGAGTTTGAACAAATGAAGAAAGACAAAGAAGAAGTTGCTCGGACAAATGTGCTTAACTGAGAAGAATTTTGCTTAAGCCTTTTGTGCTTGGACAAATGCAGAACATAAAAGAAGTCCATTTTACTTTGTCCGAATGAAAGACAAATGACAGACAGAAGAATTCTTTCGAGGATAGGAAGGCAAACAATGAAGATGAATGTCACTAACTGCTCGGACAAATGTGCTTAATGAGGAGGAACTCCGTATTAATCCTCAGTGCTCGGACAAATGCTTACAACATGAAGATACTTTGTATTAGCAACCAAGAGCTGGATAGATGTATATAACACAAAGGAACTTTGTCTTAGAGACCAAGTTCATCATAATTCATCTAAACAAAAATATGAAGTATCTAATTTCTCCATGATGAAAAGATGAATCAAAAGTAGTTGCTTGGACAAATGCAGAACAAGGAATTCAACTTCGTTCACGACATCAAAATTCATCCATAACTTATTACAAACAAAGTAAAAGACAAAGTGGAAGTGACACAGTGAGCTCATTCCAACTTTGTCCATGGCATCAAGATTGTCTCTTACTAACTCCGAACGAATGTCAAAGACGAAGCATCAATTGACAAACATGAAATAAAGACAAATTCATCCAAGACTTATTAAACAAATGTAGAGACAAAAAGAGAGGTCATTAGTCTATCCAAGATTAATAGATTCATGTGACTTGAATCAAAACAGTATCTACACTTGTGCTTTGACTGTGCAAACTTGTTTCAGTCACCATTTTTGACAATAAACGGCGTTACAAATTATTTAGCTGTTATAATTCAAAATGAGAAAATACATCTCCATAACAACTCATCTTTCTCTTTATAAAAGAAAGGCATTGTAACAGCTCAAGACAAATCAAAAGGCATGTACTCCAATGGTAGAAATTACAATGGTTTTGTAAATTCATTATTGCTCCCATTTCCGCATCCATTGGAACCCATCATCTCCAATGGTCAAAATTTTGAAGAAGTTATTTAAGGATGTTTCAAGGTGGTAAAGAAATACTTTTCAACGGAGCTTAATCTGAGTATTAACCTTCATATTCTTAATGGCCTTTTTTTATATTATGAGAAGATCTCGTTATATTGATTAAGCCTTAAAAGATTATATCTTCCCCTATGCTTAAATGTGTAAAAGTTTTTTGGTTAATTTAAAAACCAGTGAGTTTGTGGTGAGCTTGGGAAAACCACATTGTAAGAGTTATTGGTGATCTCTGAAAAATCATCAAGTTTGCTGGTGATCTTTGAAACTAGTGAATTTGTAGTGAGCTTAAGAAAACCACACTATATAAGTTGTTAGTGAGTTCTGAAAAACCATCAAGTTTGTTGGTGATCTTCAAAACTAGTGAGTTTCCTAGTGAGCTCATGAAAACCAGAAGAGTATTGTAAAATATACATAGCATGCAAACATATAGATATGCAAAATTTATTATTCAACATGTGAATATTGGTAGAATAAGGAATGTCATGAAATATTGACCAATTAAGGAAGAGTATAACTATAATAGAGAGTTTGCAAAAACGTTCCTTGAAGAGCAAATAAGATAAATAAGATGCATGGTGAAAGTCAGCATCTTTATCCTCGGTTATAGTAGTTTATTATTTCTCTAGTTACTAGACAAATGGAAGAAATTGTGAAATAGAATATACAATGGTGGACTATGTAGTCCTCATGGTTGTTGATTTCATTCCTGCTAGTTCAAGTGTAGTGTATTGCCTAGTTGATGGAAAGCTAAGAATAGGAAGCTAAACCAGGTTTAATTATATCAATTCGTGGTCACCACAACTTTCTCCTTATTAGAAAAATTATAACTCAACCCTATTTGTAAATTAGACAAGTAAAGATCAACACAACCATAACCTAACCTTCTAGAATTCCTCATGAATTTGGGTTAGGTTCGCTTTTTCCTTGTTTTCCTTGATAAATGTTTATAGAGTATTTAGTAATTAAAATTTTGGATTGATATCTTCCATACTATATATTTGACCTATTTAATATATCAATTAATTACAAGAAACATATTTATAAAAGATAAATTTAATATATTAATATTAAGTAAAAATAAATAAATGAAGGTTTGTTGTAGGGGGAGCCTAGTTGGCCTTAAAAGGAGACTATTTTGAATGATGGGAGATAAGTTAAGGAGTGGATAAGGTTTTTTTTTTTAGAAAACTTATTAAGAAAGGTCAAGTTGGGCCATTTGAGTTGTAACCACATTAACTTGTTTGAAACCATTTTTCAACATAGATTGCAATTTTTAGCCTAAATTTATACTAGAAACTAGAAAAGGGGTCTAAACTTACCTAACATTAGGTTTAAGCTAGTTTCAATTTAGGCTCAGGTTTCTTCCTAGCTAAGAATTGAACTTAGAATTAATGATAATATTAATTTTATTGTTAAGATGACTAGATTGTTTATATAATCTAAGCCAAGGTGGAGATTACTGGGTTTGAATATCTTATATTCTACAAGGCCTACTAAATTTATGCATCTGAGTTAGATTGATTATGTGCATTTTCATATAGCTTATTGCGAAGGATATATAAGGTTAGTTTTGGTTAGGTTTTATATAGGCTCTAGGGTTTAGATAAGAAAAGAAAGATATAAGACTGCTTTAATTTTTTGTTGTTGAAGAAAAAAGATATTCTTTATTTTTATTGTTTAAAATAATATGATTAGAATGTGCTAATCAATTGGAAAGAAGTGTGGGCTTTTAGATGTAAATATTTTTATGTAACCATGTATGATTATAATGTATTTATTTTACTCTCTTTCTCTCAAAATTATTTTCTTGATGGTTGAGGATTTTCTATATAAACTTTATATTCTTTTGTAACGCGTATGATTATGTCTATGAATGATCTAGGTATAATCCCAATGATACTGCCTATATAAACATATTTAGCGGAAGTTAACAAAGTGCCAGAACAAGCAAGAAGTGTCACTCCAAGATACATACGTATCTTACTTTACTAGTTTAAGTAAACAATATAATAAAAGCATAAATATTAAGATGTTTAATTATCCTTTAAATAAATTTTTGCTTTAAAATAATTACTGTATTTTTCCATTTCAATAGCAAAGTACACATCAAATCTTTCATATTTTGATAATCTTTGGCCCCCAAACTGCTTTTTCTTCTTCTGAATTTTAGGATAGCATCAATGAAAGGGAATTGCTTGATATGGTGCCTTGATCTTGTGTCGTTCCATATCTCATTTCCGTTTCTCATGCGTCAACATGAATGTATAAATAATATATAGATATATATATATTCAAACTATTAAAATACTAAGTGAATGGAGACCATATTACATTAAAGGAACGTCCAATAACAACCTCCTCTTTAAGAGCTAAGGTATTTTCCCAGCTAAGTGAATGAAGGCCATATCTAATTAAAGGAATGAACAATAACAACATCCCCTTTTTAGCTTTCACACTAGAAAATTAAAAGTTAAGCCAAAAATTAATGAAATTAATAGTCAAGTTGGGAAATTTGGCACCTATTGTTCTTTTAATAAATATTCTGCACATTAATAAATGGTTTTATTGCTATCTATATGTATGAGAGAACATTGGAAAGTTTCAACTATATGCATTGAATATTAGCATCATGACTTGGTTTGTGTTGGACTTTTAAATTTGATCACCCCAGAATTTGAGCCAAACAAATTAAAATGGCATATGAAATGAACATATACATTATTTTTGGCATTAACACCAAGTCAAAGACTCTTCAACTATGGAAGCGGAACTTACTCCATTGCCATTGGCCTCTTAATTTCTTACCTTAGTAGCATGATTTAGCTCTCAATTTAGATGGTTTCCATGGCCTTATCCACCCCAAAAGCTGAAAATGATGGTAATTACCATCTCATATGCAGATAGAAAATAAAAGGACATCATACCTTGAGGTTGTTGTTGGAGAGGTCTAGCTTGCTAATCAATGTTATATTAACTTTGGGACTTGGAAAATAATCCAAAAATAACCCACTTAAATCAACTTTCTCCACCTTCTTTATTTCAATTGTCCTCATGCTCTCGGCCATATGAGATTCAAATGGAAAGACGGAGAGATCTGTGCTTGTTGATGGAAAACGATGGAAAACAGGAAAGCTCCTCTATAATAACTAAACTTATATAGTTATAGGGAGATAACGTACATTGCGTACTTTATGACACGTGTATATTTTTATTGCCATTAGTGCAAGAGCGGTGCACTTTTTTATCTCTTCCAATGGAAACTTATATTTGGAGTTCTACATATTAAGTTTTTGCAATCCAATCCGTTCATCCTCATTTAAAGATACATTCTATTATAGGTTACTTAAATTAGCCAATTAGAATCTAATATGCAGTACACAGTGGATAGACAAATATAAAGTTATATCTTAGAACACTGACTTGGGTTTTGTCTAGATGCTTTCTGAATTTTAGCTTCACTCTCTAAATTGAACATGATGGTAGGTTCAAAAAGAAAGCACTGCTTTCCCAAGGCATTTAATGCTCTACATAATTTTAGCCAGATATACAAAGGCCTCAATGCCCTATTCATGTATATATATATATATATATATAAAGCTAAAATCTCAAGAATTTGATTGTCTATCATCTAATTATGTTTATTTTTTCTCTTATCATTATCTTCTATGATGGAAATAAGAATAGGTGGATGGTTACAAATAATGTCATACTCCCATGTCATTGATACGTGACCAAGAGAGATCTAATATATTCAGGTGCTACCATTTCTACCATAAGTCTCCCTCTAGCCATAGGAGCATCCGTTGGAATAGTCAACCCTTTTGTTCGGCTAGAGGCTACGTCAGATGGGTTCAACGGACGACAAGGCATCATGTGGATTTTCAATCTGGAAGGCAATCCTATTTATTAGTTACTCATATCTGATGAGAAATAATGGTGGGGAGGAGTCAATTTTTTTAGCTATTATGTAAATGGAAATAAAAATAATAATGTTATTATCAGAATCAAATTGAACAAGACGGTCTAGTTGGTCTTATTGAAAACTGCCTAACGTACTGATAAATTCTCATTCAGTCTGGTTCAATTTTCAAGACTAGTCTGAATTAGCACTAGAGAATCAATTTGATTGGTTATTTGTTTATATATCAATATAGAAGAAAAAATAATAGAATAGGGAAGAAAATGATGATGCTTAGTATATGGAGAGTGGAGCTCTTATTTAATAGCTTTTGGTTGTTATAATAATGGATATATTTTAATAAAAAATAGGAAAAATGTCGAAATCATAGGTATAGATATTGTCGTTTTGATCACTATAAACAAAAGGCCATATAGGGATACCAAAACACCTATTACTAAATCTTAAAAAAAATTATTTTAAGCTAAGAGATATATACACACAGCTTTTAAACTGTTACTAATAGTCTCATATGTAAAGGACTATTGGAACAATCCCTAAAACTAAGTATATAGCATAATCTCTAGTGAATTTACATGCTAATGATCTTTCCATTTTTATATTAAGTAGAATGATGATCTTAATTTATTAGTATAACTTCACGAAATAGGTATTTTATTAACTTTTACTTATAGTTTTTTTATACATAAATTTTTGTTGATCTACAAGTATCAAATATTTATAATAACAATTGTCTGGGTATTTGCAAAATAGATCTTTTAAGTCCAAAATGTTATTATACAAATCATGATGTTGACATCCATGAGGTAGTTTCAGATATAAAATGTGTTTAATGTGATTTCACAAAGTTTTGGAATACATTCAAAATCACATTCATATCATTATCTAAAATGCATCACAAATGTTAATATTAAAGGTTCATTTTGCAATATTTTAAAATATACAAGGTTTATTTTATAAATATCTCAACTACTAGGTTTAATTTATAATTAAACTAAGTTACAAGATCTATTTTTTGAAAGGTTTACAATTATTTATCAACATTTTTTTATTATTGCAATAGCTATAGGGTTTTTTATTATCGCTATATTTATTGCAATAGTTAAATAGTGACGGGTTTGAATTGTCATAATAACTATATCGACAATCTTTCTAATCAATATATATTTTCAGAAATAGATGATTTGCTAACTTTTACCAATCATTTTTAATGCATACTAATACTTTTTTATTTATAAAATCAACTTAAACTATAATGATGATTATAAAGAGAGTCATCTTTTTGGTCTATAATCATGTGTGGGATTTTCATATTGGCCCCTCAAGTTTTACCGGATTTTATATTTGCACCCTTAAGTTCTAATATTTCAAATCAACCCCAATAAGTTTATAAATTATTTGGGAATAAAAAAGAAAGACTATTGAGATTTATATAAATTTTCAAAATCTAGAATAATTTTAATTTAATTCTTAAATACCTATAATTATTTTGATTGATTTAGAATAATTTTGGATGATTTAGTGGAATTGGATAATATATTAAGATAGTTGTTAAAGAATTTTAAATAATTTTAGATTGATTTGTCTAATGTTAAAAATGATTAGAAATTTTATGAAATATGTTTCAGAATATTTGAAATTAATTTATAATAATTATTTAAATTAAAATTTTCATATTTGCCCCCATAGGTTTGTCAAATTTGCAAATTTTTATTCCAAGTCATGATGCTTGTGAGAAAATATTTATATTTCTAATGATCATGAATGAAAGGGGGAATATAAACAATTTTGACACTCATATGAATTAATTTGAAGTATTTAAACTTATCGGGGTGTAAATGAAATTGAGAGAAACTTAAGGGGGCAATATGAAAGTCTCCTAATCATGTTCATTATTAAAGGTGAGTAGTTTCTTCTTAGTACATTACTCTAAATGCTACTCTACCTAACTAAAATCTTCTTTTTCTAATAATAGCCTTCAAAAATTTAATTTTGGAAAAATTGTGACAAATATATAGCATAATGGATTGCCTTATTTAAGTTGTTATTCAATGCTCCTAAAGCTTAAGCTCATAACAAATATCAAAGGGATTTTTAGTATCTTTATTTTCATTTAGAGTGAGATTTTTACCTTACTAAGATTCTAATGAGGAGTTAATAAAGCAAATAATCATTTAGGGCCCATTTGGCCTAGTTGTCAATTTTATCTATTAAGAAAAGTATTTCTAGAAGTTGATCTTTTACAAAAAGTCCTATAACTAAAAATTTATTTAGTGTTTGGCCTAATCATGTAAAAAGTAGTATTAATGTTATTTGCATATTTGGCCTAAAAATGTTGAAAGTTCTTTTTTGTATTAAAATTATCAAAAAGGACACAAAAGTACTAAATCTAACCTATTTAATAGTAAAAATAAATTTACAATATATATATATTAGTTAATCTAGCCCCTTTATTTAGATTGATTTTGATGATGAATGTGAAACAATAGCTAAGTTTTGATGATGAGCAAATACATGAGTGAGAAAGTGAAGGACTAACATGTTCATTTGCAAGTGTTGTAGAATTAAAATGATAAAACTATTGGTCTCTTACACAATGGTAGCTCAAGAGGGAGGGGGAGGGGGGGTGAATTGAGCTTTTAAAACTTTTGCCTAAATCAAATGATTAAAGTGTTAAATAAATAAATAAAACAGATTGCACAATACATAACATAAGATTTTTATAGTAGTTCGACCCTTCTTGGGTTCCTACTCCACTTCTCTGAGTCAGTCTCCTCTACTGATCTCAGGTTCCACTAATACCTTGATCAACCTGATCAA
>JAYJMB010083800.1:0-21406 GCA_036873735.1 Pouteria campechiana | reverse complement strand
AGATAGCAGTGCACTGCTCTGCTAGAGAAGGGGTAAAAAACAATTAAAAAATGAAGAGATCTTTTTTTTTTTTTTTTTAATCTCAGCGTCCGAAGATCTTAAAGCAAGGTAGCATATATCTTCAGTCGGAAAAGGACGGAGTTTGAAGCAGAGACAGAACCGAAACCCTGGATAGAATGGTGATGTTTCGACGGATGAGACGAGAGAGAGAGAGAGAGAGAGAGAGAGAGAGAGAGAGAGAGAGAGAGAGAGGAGAATAATAGAACCATTTGTTTCATAAGGCGGAAAGCAGCGGATTGCTTGGCGATTCCCACATAACAAAGGGGGGCTTCTGGTGCAACCATAGCTACCGCTAAGGTCGACCTCTTCTCTTCTTCAACTTCTTCCGCACTCCTGCTGCCACCAACCGTTCGGAAGACAACGGCAAAGAGGGCGACAATAAGTGCCGATGCGATGCTTTTAGCCGGTTCGGTCCCTCGCGCGAAAGCGCCGTCTGAGCCGTTGATCTTGCGTCGTACATGATGAGTGGGCTCAAGGACCGACATTGAATGGGCCTCGGCCTAATCTGATCTGCTTTGGGCAGTGGCCAGGCTATTAATCCACGAATGCATTCTTCCTTTTGCGCACGGTAGCCCGGCCATGCGAAAAATGCGCTTCCGCGTAAATACAATCTTAGTTGTAGAATTATATACAATGAAATAGCGGTTATGTTTTGGTTTTTTATTCAATTTGTGAACTTGAATTAACCAACGTAATTTTGTAACATGCATCAAATGGAATTTTTTCAGACATGTAATGCAATTTAACATGCTGAACTTTACCAAGAGTCCGTTTAGATAATGGTAAATGATTAGAAATGGGAAAGAAAAGCGTAAATAAAAGCATAATAGAAAATGATATTAGTTATAAAATAAATAAAAATAAAATAAAGAAATTTTTATATTAAAATATTAAAAATAATGATTAAAAGTACATACGATTAAGAAAAATTATAATTATTGGTGTAGGCAAAGTCATATTAAAAATATTTGCCTTTCTTAAATTATGCATAGCATACTGCACGTTGATTATCTGCGACAGGCTCCACAGGGTCGACCTTCGTAAGCAATGCTGGGTCGCCGATTGGGTGGGCCACGGTTGTCTGACGCTTGATTTTAGTACATGTGATATCGCACGTGCAAATTGCATGCACGAGTAATTCCATTCACTAGGCCGACTCTGCAGATATTTGTCTGCACTCTGCATACAGCTGTAACCGTGGGCCCACAGATTTGCCCTAGAAACCCAATCTCCTACGTGGAAACCTGCAAATCCTCCGGTTCCGCAACCCGTAGCGCTGGTGAAGGGAAGGTAAGCATTCCCAAAATTCCGTCTCTCCCCCAGTTCCTCCGTATTTAGGGATCCCTTTTCCTCATCTAAATCCCTGATCCTTGTTTTGATCTTCCTGCAGCAACCATGTACAACGGAATCGGGTTACAGACTCCTAGAGGGTCTGGAACGAATGGATACATCCAGACAAACAAGTTCTTCGTCAAGCCGAAGAATTTTAAGGTCGAGACGAAGGAATTCGAGCCGGATCAGGGCACCGGCGGTGTGAAGAAGGCGAACAAAGAGATTCTCGAACATGACAGGAAGCGCCAAATCCAGCTCAAGCTGGTTCTCCTTGAGGAGACCCTAATCGATCAGGGATACACGGATGATGAGATTGCTGCCAAGCTCGAAGAGACAAGGGAGGCTTTAGAGACGGCGGACGAGGAAACTGATGCTGGAGGGAGGGGGAAAAGTGAGAAGAGGTACTTTCAATTAACTGCTTGCATACAGACGGGTTTTGTGATTTTTCAAGTTATTTGTCTCGCCGATGTTCTGTATTTCATTTCCCATAGCCTTGCTGTGTAGTTGGTTTTGGATGTGTCTGGCTGTGGCCAAATTTGTGAAATCTGATGAAACTTTACAGTAAATTAGTCTGATAAGTCATAAAATGTTCGTCATATGAGTGATTTGTCAGTATTATTTGTCTCACTTAGTTCAGCCTGGCCATGGTATCAAAGTTCTGTCTTTCATTTCCCTTATCCTCGCAGTTTATCCGGTTTTGGTTGTGTCTCGATGTGCCCAATTTCATGAGATCTGATGAAAACCTACACAAATTAGACTGATAAATCATGAAAAGTTTCTTGTCATATGATAGTTGGCACGACCAAACGCTGTTAATTGCAGACATGAACTCTAAAAAGAAGTATGATTCATGCTATGGCCTCTGGTCGAGGCTGTTGGATCTGTATTCTGGGACTAAAACTTTGGTCAGGATTGAGGAGTACAAAAGGGGAGGGGAAGGAAAAGAAAGAAAACATTTGGTTATTGACCATATGGCTCATAGTATGTTCTGATAGGATCCATTATATCAACAAAAGGATTTAATTTTCAATATAGAGTTAGTTATCTTTCTAATATGGAAATTTCTGGACTCAAGAAACCGTGAGAGGCTTTACATGGAAGTTTGAACCTGGCAACGGGGGACACTGGCTACCCTGAATAAATTACCTAAGTATGTTACCCAGTTGAATTGACTTGGATGATGATTTTAGTGACCATAGCTGCAATTTGACTTAACATCGATGTCATCATCCTAGCCAACTTTTGTCATCCATTCGAGAGACATTAATTGAATGGTAGGACTGCTTGATCTGTTTGGCTCTACATGTATCAATTGACCTTCTCTATTGAAAAAATAAAAAAAACATGGCTGGATGATCATAACCATTGAATTTTCATCATTGACATTGTGTGGGGCTGAAAGGGATGAGAGTAATTATGGTGGTTGAGGAGAGTGGTGTGGAAGATGATAGAGATCTTTTTTAAAGGCTTGGAAAAAGGGAAAGGTGTGGAAGATGCAAGGATTTTTGTAGGTTTAAAAGGGGTGGTGGAGAGTCACTTGGATAATGAATTTGAACTATAGTCGTGAACGAGCCCTCAAATCTCAAGAAAAGATCATGCTAGTACCTTCCAAAAAGAAAATAAATGTCTTTAATTCAAATATCACCCACCAATTACAGTTGTTCCAGAACTTGGTTCCAGAGGGTTTTCTTTATTTTGCCCAAGGTTGCCTAGGCCAGCTTTGAACCACTGATTCCATGATTTTGCATTCATCCGATGACACTTTTGCAGTGGGTGAATCGGAGACAAATTCTTAGCTTTCTTAAGACATAGATAGAAAGCATTAATTGTTGATTATAGTTATTGATTATAATAGTTCTTGTCCTATCCTGGAGGTGATCAGTTGTAAAAAGTTGTCTGGAGGAGCCAAGCATGCAAATGCATTTGCCCTTTGTGGTGACACAAGGTGAGGTTGTACGTCCTCCACCTTCAAAAGAGTTATATGATTCATTCTCTTGATTTATTGCTTACCAGATGCCAAAGTTATGATGAAACTGTGGGGTCTCTTAAAAAATATTGACAAGCTTCCCACACTCTTCATTTGTGAATTCCCTTTAAGCTGGGGTGCAAGCTATCCAGTACTCCTATGCCACCTAATATTTGCGGGATGACTTTATTTCTATTAACCATTAGCACGTTCTATTTTCTATGAAAGAGGCTTATCCTCCACCATGTATGTTACGGCTTTCTATTTTCAGGAGTGTATTGTGGCGTGCTAGTCCCTTTCAATTATAATTCTGTCAAGTAACATTGTTTGCAGCTCCAGTATGCTTCAATAGTCTAATTTTTTAATGTAGTTCTTGACAATAGATTCTGCTCGTATTCATATTTGCTCAATTATGTGCTATCCAAATGGACTTGATATATTTTGGGTTATGAGAAAGGTCTAATCACAACTGTTTGTGATAAGGGTTGTTTGGTTAGAAGTACCACTTTTTATTATTATTTAATTCAAGTACACAATCTAACCTTTTAACTTGTTTGTTTTACTTTGGAAATGATTACGCAATTAAATGTGTAATGGTCTGTGAAGGATGAGGAGGTCTTTTTGGTGGAAAAATGATTATAAATAATTTGATGATGCATTCTTTTTTGATATGGTAATTTGAATGGAAAGTTTGGCTGGAAAAACGGGGATCACATATGATGCATTGAATACAAACAAGGAAAGGCCGAGACCAAAGCACATTTCAAACTTTCTCAAATTTTTACTTAACAAGGAATCTTGTGGTTATTTTGTTGATATCATGTTTACTTTTAGGATTACATTCCCTATACAATATAGTCTTACTTCCAGCTAAACACACCCTTGGGGTGATTGGTTGGATGGAAAGTGTTGGAAAGGAAAGGAAAATGATATTAGCGATGTAGGAGATGATGTTGGTCATAAAGTAAGGACCTGAATTTGATTGAAATGGAATGAAATAGAATGAAAATGATATAAGCAATATAAGAGATGATATCAATTATAAAATAATTAAAGTTAAAATCAATAAGGATTACTAATTAAGAATATAGGTAATGATGAGAAAAAAATTAGGGTGATTATAAAAAGCATATGTCAAATCAAGACTTGGAAAATATAATTTCCCAAGAAATGCATTCTAATCCATTCTATTCCAAGTAAACAATCAATCCTTAAGTAAAGTTAAAATAGATAGAGAGTAATGCTTGAAAATGTAGGTAATGATGAGAAAAAGTGTTGTTTATGATATTTAAATGTCAAATCAGCCTTTGAAAAATAGAATTTTCTTTTGAAATTCTCTCCTTGCCTTTCCAATGGATTCATCCAATCAGGAATTTGGGCACGAAATAAACCCCCCCCCCCCCCCCCCCCCACAAAAAAAAAAAAAAGAAGTTAAAAAGGCACCATTGATATGATAAAAGCAATGTCTGGTGAATGGAGATGCTTTATCTTAAGGCTGATAACAATGAAATGGAATTTTCAAAGCTCCCAACTCATAACCACTTGATGTGATTACATTGAGACAATCAGTTATTAGTAATGAGAGCATCCAGCCAGAATATTTTACTTAAATATACTCAGCTTCTCTTTGTTGTCTTGCTTGTGTGCACAATATATGATTAAGAGAGTGTTATTAGTTTTTCTTCAGTTGAATAGCTCAGTTGCAAGATACTAGAAGTGTGCACATGTTGGTCTAGGGTTCAAATCCTGGTAATATGATACTGACCTTCCAAAAATCACTTGGAAAATTTGTCTGTATTGTGACGTTCTCCCCTGTCCACTAAGTTGTTTTTATTTGCTAAGGTCTGACAAGTCTTTGTTGTCTTTGTTCTTGTTACATTTGTTTTGTTTTGTCTTTCTTCATGCAGGGTTCTTTATTTTCTTAAATTGACTTGTTGTTTATTGTGATTATGGATGGATGAATCTTTGGCTTTCTGGTTTAGTAAAAGGAAAAAGTGACAAAGAAGAAATCATTTGTGGCAACTTTTTTGGTTATTTCTCAAACTCAGTAACCCTTTTCTTTTTTTCTTTCTTTTTTTTTTTGAAGTCTTTTTTCTTACGGGTATATGCTGGAAACATATTTAGCATGCTTTTCACCTCAACCAACATATTTAACATCTATTATTTGTTTGGACTGTGGCCTGAGTAGGGTTTCAGACACACAAACTCATCAAATTGCAGCTAGAAAGGAGAAGAAGATGGAGACATTGCGAGCTGCGCTTGGTATTATTAGAGAAGATGAAGTCCCCGAACAAGTTCTTAAAGAACAAAAGAAGCAGGAAAAGGCACCTGAGTCAGGGGCTGAAGAAAGTGAGGATGAGGAATTGGGAGAAAACCATAAAAATGGTTCAAGAGGTAGTCCAAAGGAAGGGGACAAACATGAATATCAGCATATTGATCAGGATAGAGATGACTATGGGAGAGAACTGCAGCTGGAGCATGACCTGGAAAGTGAAAGGGGAGATGTGAAAAATGCAAAAAGGCATGACAATCAAAAGAGAGAAGACCGGATAGATGAAATAGATGAGCCAAAGCACCAAGAGAGGAAAAGCAGCAGGAAGGAAGTGCATGGAGATAGTTTTGATGGTGATAGCAGTGATGGTGATAGTGATAGTGATAGCAGCAATAAACATTCCAGAAGGACCACAAAGAAACATGGGAAAACTGCTAGGAGACATCATTCAGAAGATGATTCTGATTTTCATAGTAGCAATAAGAAAAGCAGAAGGCATCATCAGAAGAAAATCAGTGGAAGACATGACAGCAACCTTTTGGGCTCTGAGAGTGATGATGATAGGAAAAATTTGAAGAGGGGGCTAGTGAACTATGGAAAACATCACCATAGGCATGATTCAGATAGAGAAATGCAAAGCAAGAAAGACTCACAGGGGAAGCATAGGAGCAAAGGCAGAAGGGATGATTCTCAGGATGTATCTGATTCTGATAGTGGTGACGGGGAATATAGAAGGAAAGTAGTAGCAAAACATAAGAAGCGCAAAGGAGGAGATGAAACTAACAGTGACTCTGACACCGATGGCAGTAGGAAACATGTCAAATATGATAGCTGGAAGCATGGAAAAGGCAGTAGCAAGCATGGTGCTCCATCGGGTAGAGGAAGGAAAATGGACAAGGAGAAGGCAGTGGTTAGCAGCAGTCGAAGTGATGATGATGATTCTGACAGAGATAGTGGCAGGAAGAATACCAAAAGTCGAATTGATAAACATAAAAAAACTCAGAGAGAGCATGATTCTGTTACAAGTAATAGTGAGAGCAGCACAGACTCTGCTGACAGCAGTAGTTATTCTGATTCTGGCAGCAGCAGTGACAGCAGCCATGACAGACGCAATTGGAAAAAGAGTGGTCTGGACAAGAGCAGAAAGGGGCACAAGGATGAAGTGGCTTGCACAAAGAACAGCAATCGGCATGGATCTGCTCCCAAAGGGCAGAGGACTGGTTTGAGGAGAACTGAACGAGAAGACAATAGAAAAGAGAAAGGCGGTGGGGAATGTGGTGCTGATAATCTGGAAAGCAAAGACTTGGGTATGGTGAGGAAATTGGAGAAAAAAAACTATTCTGAGTCATCGAGAGATGTTAGGAACATAGGATTTGGGGATCAAGAAGCAAGAGGAAAGAGGAAGCTTGAACATGCAGACCACAACGAACAACCTGCATCAAAGTCAAGAAATAGAGATGCCAGAGAGACTGATAGGGAGAGAATAGAAGATAGAGACTTTTACTCTGATGGTCGGGAGCATAAGAATAACAATGACAAAAGAAGAGAAGAATGCTGGAATCAGGAAATGAGGAAAGAAGGGGGAAAAGGAAGCTTGAAGATGGTGAACACCATAGACAACTATACTCTGAATTGAGAAACACGGATTCTGGAGATAATGAAAGGAGGCATAGAGATGAAGCTGACCCAAGCAACAGGTATCCTAGAAATGGTAATAACCAAGAGAGAGAGGGACACAAATTGGGGGAAAAGAGTGTGTCTCGAGCACAATATGATGATGGGCACAAGAGAAGAAGACATGAAAGAGAAACTGAGCGGAATGCCTATGATGATGAGCACAAAAGAAGAAGATATGGACGAGAGACCGAGGCGGATACCAAGATAACCAAGTATGATGATTCTCGATCAAGAGCGAGAAGCAATGGTGCAGATCGATCCAGGCAGCAGCACCATTAGTGTGACCTCGGGGTCATCATCACATGCATGGACGATAGCATCCATTGCAAATAAGAGTTGGCATTTCAAGGCATCTTTAGGCTTTTACCCATATAGCAAGGCCATGGCCTTAGCATCTTAAAGCCTGTGCCGTAATGTGGGGATGACTCCTGTGCTTTTTTTGTTCTCATTTTTCTTGTTGCTAGTTTTATGTGGTTGCTCATCAGTTTCCGGATTAGGTTTGAACTATTACAGTGGTAGATCTGCCTGTTATTGTTGGCGTGTTATGTGATGCACTGTCATCTGTTGCGAGAGTTGATGAATCAATGGTTTGAAGATGATGATATTGTGAAGCAAAACTCTTTAACCTTGTAGAAATTTCAACCTAACGTAGATTGGGTTGGTTCAGCCCATCCCTAATCTGAACATCTAAAATTCAAATTGAATTTAGGTCGGTTTTAAGGTTGACTATTTACACACTTATTTAATTTATTTAATATATCAGTCTCTTGTAGCAAATATGCTTAGAGAAGATGATTTTTAATATATATTTATATTAAAAATAGATATGCCAAGGTTAACATGTTGGAAGGGGAGCTTGGGACCGCGCAAGGATTTAATAGAGAGCTGGGATGTGGGTTCGAGTTTTGAAGGTATACTTTTTTACTTTGAAGAACATGAACTGGGGTAAGGATTGAGCAAGGGGTTTTATTTCTCTCTTTATTTTTAAAGTATGACTTATAGCAGGGCATCGACAATCAAAACTATATTTGATAAAATGAGGAATACTTTAATGTTTAACTTCGTCAAATCTTGCTAAAAATAAAGATTTTAACAAAATATTTACTTTTTTTACCTAAATACATCATTGCTATGATTAATTTTCTCTAAACATTTTTAATTGTATAATAAAATTATCAAACAGTTTGGATTATAAATTCTAAGACCTGTTAATGGAGATGGAGAGCAGATCATGAAACTGGCACGCCCCAGTGGAGCGCCCCAAGTTACGGTGTGCAGGGTGTGAGGATGCGGAAGGTGCCGCTGGCAATCCGTTGCCTACTCAATCCCTCAATTGTCCACGTTGATTACCGCATCTACCCCAACTGGATGAGTGGAATTTTTGAGTACGATCAACTTTACGCTAGTGGCCACATCATTTATCACTAAAAAACCACCTGCCTAGCGTCCTTTCCCTACTCGCAAACTCGCGTTCTTGTCTCGCCTAAATAAAGATGCTCCCGGGGCTACAAAACTTACGCGTCAGAATCGTAAAATGCCCCCTTCGAATTATCCACTCATAAATGACTAACGTGTCACGCGTGCAAGCCATTCAGGTCGGCCGGTCGTGCGTGCAGATGGGAAACGCGATTGCCATAATAAAGAGGACGACGGCAGCGTTTGCTTTTCCCACGGTTGGATTGGAGTTTGTTGGCGCACCTGCGGCTGAATTTTGAATTTCTCGTGAGAATATCTCCCCAGCATACTCGGGTGGAACCGTAGAAGAGGTCGGCTCGGACAACCGCAACACGGCTTTATTTATTTATTTTGTTTAAACGCCTGTTTAAACGATTCAAACTGCTTTTATCAACAGCATTTCAGTTGTTAGAAGATAATATGTTAACAAAATATTAATTTGAAGTATTACAGGTGAATTGAATATTAAGTCGTCGGCTCTTAAGGACTCTGCTTCGCCTACAAATTGGAATCAGTTGCGTGCTGTCATTTTTGGCCATCTTCTTCAGCAGCAGATGTGTAATTAGATTAGATGTGCATTTGAAAAAAATAGATGAATTTTCAAAAGCATAAATTCGAATGATTGAAAAGTAAAAAGTAGATGAGAATAAATGATTGAAATTATAAGAATAACAATTGAAAAATGAGAACAGTGATTAAAAGGCAAGAAATATATGATATCAGAGCGATCTGGTAATTGGGTTAGTTTCTTTGTCTCATGTTATATTATTTATTATTTTCAGCTTTGCAAGTTAATTGAGAGAATTTAAAAAAGAGAAGAAATGCGGACAGGATTCTCTCTCTCTCCGGAAAGTCCAGTCCCATCCTAGCTCTTGTTATTGAACTCAGCTTTCGTGGTTTTAAGAGTTCTGGGATCTGTAGCCAACAGTACTAGCGGCTTCGTTCTCGCGCGGAGGAATTTTTCAAAATCTCGGCGATTTTTTGAGCCTCCAGCAGACCGGTGACTGGCAGGAGTTCGATTCGTGAAACTCAACGCGGAACAAGAAGTAAATGATAAAGAAAAGCAACCTACGCCACACGCCATTAGAATGTTGAAACGGCCGGATGCCCGCACTTGTTGACTTTGACTTTTAAAAAGAAAATCGACTTTTATTCGCACCACTCAATTCCCGGGCTTTACCAATCTGCCCGTGTTTCACCAATAATCAGATACTACATCCAACACGCAATCATGGCCGTAAAAAAAAAGGATACGAACGGATTGGATAATCAGTTCAACGCAATCACCATTTTTTCAAGATGATGGCCAGTCATGGGGAACCATTTTTCCGGGATGATGGGCGGTCATGGGGCCTAAATGAACGGTTCGTATCTCACATGCGCATATCAATCGAACCGTCCCAGGAAGCACATGTATCAATCGAAGTATGGGGAAGGCGACGTTGCTCATGGGCCGAATAAAGCCCGCAGAATTGCAGTGAGTCGGAAGGTTCGACGAAAGGGGGGATTCGTTGGATGCTCTGCCCGCTCACGACTGTTGACCGCCGTCTCTTACATCGTTCACGCGTTTCGTGCCTTGGAATCATCAAACCCCTGAACAGATTACCCCGCATTAATATACAATTTTGTTCGTCGCACATATCTAATAAGTAATTGAAACTTTTAGATTACTACTTCCGCGACTCCTTAGCGCGTCGATGTTTTCTTGGCTGTCCATCCCAAACCTGATACTCCTGCTCGAGTATCAAAAGTCATTCTCTCGAGCAGAAATTGCCGCCGTGGGGACACACTGCTGCATCAGTCAAGGAGGGGGACTTGACACCTGCAATTCAGTCATTCGTTCCTTAATGCACACGTGGATTTCACAAAACTGGGAAGATTGTTTATATTTTTATTGTAAATCGATCTACC
This sequence comes from Pouteria campechiana, assembly GCA_036873735.1. Classification (NCBI taxonomy): domain Eukaryota; kingdom Viridiplantae; phylum Streptophyta; class Magnoliopsida; order Ericales; family Sapotaceae; genus Pouteria; species Pouteria campechiana. The sequence goes on along the minus strand of JAYJMB010083800.1, from coordinate 10,733 downwards.
ATGCACTAGTTAAAACCAAGACCTGGTCTTGTGTTGTTGGGTTTATGGTTGTCAACTGGGGTTGGTTGAGTTTTCCAACCTTGTTGTGTTATCCCTGCCTACATCGCAGTTTCAGCTTCTTGATACACCAAGGACAACAGCCGAATTCATCCTTCTCTGTCGTGATCTTCTGACGTTGTGGTTGTTGGTGGAGATAGGAAGGGAAATTCGAAGAGAGGTCTGTGTTATGTTTGGGAAGAGATGGACGGGCAGTCCTTTGCTGCATCATCTTCTTGTTCCTACGCAACCACCCACGGCAACAGGAGGAGATCAGAGTTCTTCAACATGATCAAGGTACAACCTCATCGCGTTCGCCGGTTAAACCATCATCTCTTATAATTCTTTGAAGATCTTGTTCATTCGAGGGAGGGAGGTTATGGGTTCTGATCCTTTTCACTTGTAAAGATTTCCATGTTTTGGCGGGGGGTTTTGAAGTATTCTTAGCTTTGGAAGATGATTGCTTTTGGGCCCTGATCAGCTCCATATCCAAAATGTTTTTATCGGCTTAAGGATTTTTCTCGCCCCCAACATGTTTGTTTTGCTGTGGGTTCATAGCAACCTGTCTATTTCCACTAATTTCCAGACAGCGCATATTTATTAGTTGCACCAAAAATCATTCTAGTTCATGATCGACCAGTCAAATTGGCTTTGCTGTTTTATGATTTTTCATTAAACTTAGTGCAACCAAATACACCTTTATCGTGTTTCTCGTGTTGTATCCAATATCATAGAATTTCATGATTAATTAGTATGGTTCTGGTTGTTTTGTGTCTTGAGCTTCATCCCAGCATCTTTCAACCCAACAGCAAGCTAATTGATCCTCCTTTTCTCATCTTGTTTTCTCTTACTTTTTGTGAATTACTGGATTACATTGATTTGGGGCCTTGATGTTTCCGAATTTTGATGCTGGCACTATTTTATGACTTGTCGCCTTGGTAATTGACATATTAGATTGAATTGGGGCACTATAAACAAATTTAAAATTTCGAAGAAGGTGGGAGACTCCCCCTCTCCTTTTGGTTCTTCTTCTTTTCTTTCTGAAAACTGTGCTTCTTTAATGATTCTAGCCTTAGGGTGCTGATTTTGTTGTTCCTTTTTCGATTGAATAGTTCTTGTTCAAAAGCTCTGTTTAGGATTCACCTTTTCGTAGTTGGTTTCGGTGCATCGTGATTTTGCTGATTTTTTTTTTCCACATACCTGGGTGGATGTGAAGAGTGCAGCTTGTCTTAATTCATCATCAAGAGATTCTGGGAAAGGGAGAAGTAAGTCATCAAGTAACAAAGTGGCTCATGGATACAGTTTGGTGGAAGGAAGATCAGGCCATGACATGGAGGACTATCTTGTTGCTGAGTATAGGTTAGAGAAGAATCACGAACTTGGTCTCTTCGCTATTTTCGATGGGCATCTTGGAGATGGCGTGCCAAATTACTTGAAAGGAAACCTCTTCAACAACATTATCAAGGAGGTATCATTGATTTATATTGTTTATTTTTAATTTATAGTTGGCTACATCACTTGTTCATCTTTATGTGTTGTCCTTGATTTGGGCATAGCATTCACAAGGAATACATACATACATACATACATACATACAAGGAGATTTGATACCAAAGAGGATTTTTCTCCTAACTTCTTTTAGAAGGATTGGATCATAATTGCTTTCATCCATGTCATAAAAGGAAATGGGAACTCATATTCTAAAGTTCACCTACCTTTCTAACGAAGTATTTGGGAAGTTCACCTAAACTACTTCCCATGATGTTAGAGTCATCATAGTCCTGACACTCAGCTGATTTTAGTCTTGGCTAATAATCAAAAAGATGCTACCACTCTTGAGTCTTGAGTTGATTTTAAGATCTGCTATTAGTCCAGAAAAGAAAAGGAAGACTTCTTTTTCTTTTCCTTTTCCTATTCCTTTTTCTTTTTCCCCCAAGTGCACAGGAGAGTTTCAAGTACCAATGTCTCAGGTACCCTGCAGAACTATTCCTGTTTCAAGAAGACCAAGCTAAATACACCTTATCTAGGTCTTAGGAAACTGCTTACTTTTCTACACTTCCAGTCTCTCTTTGTAATTGATTACTGTTTCTTTGGGGTTAAGAACGAATCCTTTACCTTTCTATCCTATATATGTTAATGCAGCCGAATTTCTGGAAGGACCCTGCAACAGCAATAATAAATGCATACGGCTCTACAGATAAAATGATCCTCGAGAATACAACATCGTTGGGGCAGGGTGGTTCCACTGCAGTTACTGCTATTGTCATTGACGGCAAGGAACTTTGGATAGCTAATGTGGGTGATTCCAGAGCTGTCCTGTCTGAATTTGGCTCTGCTAATCAGCTCACTGTTGACCATGAGCCTCATGCTGAACGTTCGAAGATTGAAAAACGAGGAGGTTTTGTGACTACTCTTCCAGGTATCCTTATTCTCCTGGGACTTGATTAGTGGTCCTTCTCTTTCCTTGCCTGAGATGCAAATCATACATTTACTACTATGGTTCCAGCAAGGGACTGAGAACAGCTTGTTCATCTGACTTCTCTTTGACTTGATTTTCAGGAGATGTTCCCCGGGTTAATGGACAACTTGCAGTTGCACGTGCCTTTGGTGATCAAAATCTCAAGGCACATCTGAGCTCAGAGCCTGATGTAAGACAAGTGCCCATAACCTCAGGAATGGAATTCGTCATATTGGCCAGTGATGGCTTGTGGAAGGTTTGTTCATCTTCTGTTCCAAGCATCTTCTCAGTCATCTGTCTTTCTCTCAACTTACAAATGAATCAAGGAAAGAAAAACTGCTAATTTTCTTCTTCTTTCCCCTCAACGAGTTTATCAACGTATCATGCACAATTTTCTGCTTTATATCTCCTTTGATCCATTTTCTATACATTTTTCCATTATGATTTAATCATACTATTTCCAATGAAATCTTGAAAGCGGTTAGAAGTACCACATTCATGCAGATGTGGCGTTGGTTTCTTGGGATCCTGGCACCTTTGATGATTCTTCTTCAAATTATGAATTTTTTGCAGATCAAAGTTACATCTTCCTACATAAATAGAAAATTTTATCACCCAACTTGTTACACTAGCTTAAGAAGTTTGTGTTTTAGTGATCAATCATTCTGATTAGTTAGGGTTGCTAAGTTATAAAGACCGCATGAATCCCATAATAAGACATGGACAAAAATTTAGGAGATTTTGCAGGAGAACTGATAAAGATTCCCTTCTCCTCATTTTTGAAATGGTGTTTGGATTGTCACTCTCATTCCAAAACACGAATGACGCGAACATAAAGACCTGGAATTTTCCATTCTCTCTGCACAAAGTGGCCAGTAGACGGACACCCTTGGCTGTCATGTTTTTTTCTTTGAATTTGTAGTTTGTCCAAGGCAGCGGCATTGATCACCGGCACCTTCTTTTCATTGATTGATTCAGGTAATGAAAAACCAAGAGGCAGTTGATTTAGTCAAGCCCATTAAAGACCCCCAAGCTGCCGCCAAGCGTCTGACCACAGAAGCAGTGGCAAGAAAGAGCAAAGACGATATCTCATGTATTGTCATTCGTTTCCGATGCTGAAAGTTTATGTTGTTGTCCTCGTTCAAACATTCGGTTCTGCAATCAGCCAATCAATCGCATGATCCCCTCGATTCACCATCTGCAGCCCTTCTTATGTATGTATGCATATCTACATGTATGTATTGTATGATTTGAGTTAGTTTAAGGCCTGCAGAAAGAAAACGTAGAGACAATATCCATTGCTTTGTCAGTACACTGTCTGTTGCCGTTGCTTTCTACCAACTTCTTTTGCAATCATGGATGTGTATGGAGAAGATTAAATATAATTTCCGTGAGACTTGAGATTCGCAAGGAGATGCTTTACTTTCTTTGACTGGAGATCTGCAAGGACATGCTGAAGTTATCTTCAAGGAAAAACTAGTGGCAATCATTATATGAATCATCCTGGAATCTGGCCAGACGTCACGTAAGATTTGGCTTCTCATGTTCAAAATGACTGTGGGCAAACTGATGGGGCATATCCCTGCCTTCAGCTCGAGACAAATATCTGAAGCATTGGTATGTGGACCTTTCCATCTTTCTCCCTTTTTACCCCACTTTCATGGATCTCACTTAAGTGCATTTTTGTCTGGGTTAAAAAGCAGTAGAACAGCACGTCTTACTTTTTCAGTTTTACCTTTTAGCTTAAAATGCATCATACTTGCACATCTGGCACTAAGATTGTAACACATTCTGCGACCAAGATGACCCACCTATGGCAACGTTCTGGCCAGTTGGTCTCTCTTTTTGCATCTTATGGCTTTTAGACTGGCTCTCCACAGAGTGAATTTCACTCTCGACTATGTTACTCTCTAATCCAGGACCAGTGATGCATTCATACCATGTTAAAAGAGCATCAAGATTCAAACAAACAACCTTTAGTCCTGGAACGTCCTGGAATGGGTCAGGTTAATCTCATGGATACGATGAAAACGAATGGATTTTCTGCAATAAAAAGTGCTCCCAATCACTGCCATACTGATGATTGCCGCAACTGTTAGAACAATATCAGCATTCGTCCCAGTATGAGGGCTATTTTTGTCCAGTTCTTTGTGGGTTTTCCTCTCTTGACAAGAGGACTTTCATGAAACAAAAGCCCAAAATGCTGATAGAAAAAGACATACGTAGGCATTGGAAAATGAAAGCTTAAAAAAGCTTGATAGAAATGGGGGGCAAAACATGAATTGGCATTGGCAAATGAAAGAATGTGTACGCCTTTGGAAATAACGAGATGTGCAAGTAGCAGTCATAGCGAGCATAGAGTTCAAGTGCTCCTATTATTTATCTTAAGTTCAACAGAGCCACAATCTCCTCTTTATACCCCAATAGATGCAGTAATCTACTCTCTATACAACAATAGATGCGTGTTGCGGTTTGAAATGTATGTTTGGCCAACTTTCCCTGTTAGAAGCTCGTGTGACATGAAAGGCCATTTGTATAGAAGCGAAGTGTGATGAACATAAATGGGCGGCGCAAAACAAGTTCTCCACGTTTTCAAGCCCATTTACAAATGGGAACTTAAAGGAACAGATACCAAATCCCAAAACATGGAGAATGACTAAATAGAACCATCTCTTGAGAATGGTGCAAGTATCTTGAAAAGCTCATTTAGGGATGCACAAAATAAGGGAAGGGTTTGTGCAAATGAACCAAATGCGTCCAGGAAATCATCGTGCATGCACCATCAAACTTTGGATGCTTTACAAATGCCACATGAATGACAAATGCTGCATGTGCTACCAAAAAACGTTAAGTGCCCAGAGCTTCTGATGTGAGCGCCCAATCTCATGTTTGTTTCAGGCTACATGGAAAACGTTAGTTCATGAGCCACCCTTTGCCCGTATCCATATAGTCCTCTGTAAGCAAACAGTGGTAATGGCTCACCAGACTGGGATGCTGTTGATTATGGAAGAGTGAAATAAATTAAGAAGGGAATTTACAATTCAGTATTTGATAAACAAGGTTTAAAAAACGAGGTATTTGAGGTATAATGGCTCACCAAAAATACAGTCAACATCCAAAAGTAACTGTGGTGATTGATCACCGCATGCGGATGGCAAAATTGTAAGTTTGCAACAAAAGACAAAAATTTACAACCACAACGCTTTATCAAAAAGCACAAAAAGGGTATTTGAGGTATCACTACTCACCACTGATTAAGATGATACTGTCTTCTCAAATGAGATTGCAAGAGAAAACCCTGCTTTCCCATCTCATTGAAGCTCCTCTTTGACTTGAATGCTGAAAGTCTGTTCCTTCACCAGCTTTTCCTCAATGTTTACATAATTATTAGCAATGTCCGTCCAACATAAGTCATCATTTCCAAGGTTCTTCTCGTGCTCCTCTGAAACCCAATCATCCATGGCATTGATCTCTTGCTGGACAAGATTATCGTCCTTCTCAGCTGTCGCCAACAGATGATGACGAAGGCGAAGATTGCAGTGAACAAATTCTAAATCACACAGCCTGGATTGTTCTATGTCATTTCTTCCTTTTGCATGTAATTGCTCTGATAAACTCCTCTTCAGATCATATCTTGAGACCACACTCCCTGTCTGGCTCAGAATTCGAATGGCTAACTTTTGTAATTCGAGGCAGTGCCCTCCATACAGCGACCACCACAAGGCTGTCATTCCACCAAGAAAATATCATCATAAGCAATGTAAAGAGATGAAATCAATTTTCTAGGGAAAAATAGAGTAAATTTCCTTTGATACGGAGCATATGTTAGACCAGTGTTCGTAATATTAATAAATACTTATTTATTGGTGTCTGTCTCCGAAAAAATATATTAGCGAAATTATCTGAGATATAATTGTTTTTTCCAAGAACTTTATTGAAAAATACAAAAAAATTAGAAAAATAGACAAATTTAATAAATTTCCAATGAAACGTTTCAGTACATTATTTTATATATAAATACATATTTTGAACAAAATATAGACTAAAAAGCCACTATTGAACGAATAAAGGAAACATATATGATAAATACAAATACACAAACAAAATGGACAATAAAATCTATTGCATAATGCAGTTAAAATCTATATTAATCAAATCTATAATGTATAAAGTGTTGTAAGAAATTAATTTCGAAGAAAATAAGCAATAAAAAGTTGGTCAAAAATGGATTTTCGTACCTATGTGGTCTTTGGATGTCTGAATGAAAAAAGTCAAATTTTTAATACTAAAAATCTGAGGTTTTTAGTTTTGAATCTTTCTATGTCGTATGAGAATAGAGGTTTTGAGGAGAGAAAATGGGTTTCAAAGGGATAAGAGGCAAGACAGCGTTCGAATTGATATTAATAATATTGACATTTTCTTCCGATAAGTTTAATAAAATTGATAATATCGATATTTATAGGAAACCATAGATAATTTCTTTTTCAGTATATTTATTGCATTGGTAGAGACCTAAAACGATATATTATCAACGATAATATCAATTTTAAGAACACTGTGTCAAACAGAGCTAGAATGGCCTTCCTAGAACAACTGACTGGTCAATATGTACATGTGATGACAATGACATTGGACATGTATTCTAATAGAAAGACATATGACACGCGTTCTATAAAAGGGCACAAGTGTTAAAATGTTGATGGCCCAACACTGGTATAAAACCATGATATTGAGCAAAAGTGCACATGGTGCATGAATACATCCACGCCACGGAAAAGGTTCATCCTAGCAAATGAGAGAGTGACTGAAACAAAAAGACAGGTTGACCACCACATAATATGAGCCACATTAGAAAATCGACACATAGATCACATGACAAAGAACGCTGCACTCTTTTTTTTTATGTGTATTTTGCTCTGCCAGTAAAGAAGAAGTATACCATGGTAAAGAGAAATGCATTCGAACCCCTCAGTCACCTTCAAAAGGAACAAGATAATTTAGGCATGCTTATATCTTTATGTGTCATTGATAAATTACAAAGGAGCAGGGTCCTTTTTCCATATGTGGATCATTGAACTTTGGAACAGAACAAGGCTTTACCTGGAGCAATTTTTCTCCTGTGATTAACAGCAGCCTCCAGAGAAAAAGCATCAATTGCTGCTCTATACAATTCAAGTTGCAGAACTATTCGATCATTGACATGGTGATCCTCAACCATACGCACAATGCTGTAAAGAAGTCCGCTGGCAACCTCAGCATCAGCAAGGAAATCACTTGAATAGAAAAGACTCGGGTTCAGAAAGTAACCCGCTGAATGGAGATGGCTATGGAGATGGTTGTCCCATATCTCATCTATAATTTTCCAGAAAGGCAGGTACTTTGCTTTCTTATCTTTGAAGTTCTTTCTTATCTTTTCTTTTGCCTGATCCATTGTCTCATATATATATCCCACTAAAGGCTTTTCAGCTCGATCAATCAGACGCAAGACACAAAGAAGTGGAACGGTTGCCTTTAAAGCAGTCTCAGCTCCATTCCAAAAGGAGGGCTCTTTAATGAGTTCAGCTATCATCTTTCCATCAGTTCTAGAAGCCCAGATTGAAGAATTCCATGTGGATGAGCTGAACATACTCTTCAAGTTTTCCTTTTCAGCTAGAATACTTTCAAGTATGAGAAATGGTATTGCAGGCTTTATTTTGGAGCATCGAACAAGATCTCTTCCACAGGTGTGCTTCCTCATCAAGTTAAGAACTGAAGAGCGGCTGTAAATGAATCTGGTGATGCCCTTGGCCTTGCTAAGTACTTCTCTTACATGATCCATCTTCTCAATCTCCTCTAACATGAGTCCCAGGCAACGGATTGCGCAAACATTCCAGAATATAGTCCTGTGTTTCTCTGTTATCCTTTTGCCCACAGCTTCCATGCAGGGAGAAACATCGTATGTGATGACCTGGACCACATTTTCAACCCCGACTTCCTGGATAGCCCCATCAAACAGTGAGAACAAGGCATTGGCATCATCTACAGTATCTGAAGCATCAACAGACCTAAGGAATATAACACCTTGTGGGCAATCTACTAAAATACTAACAAAGCTCCTTCCCCGTTCATCTGTCCAACCATCTAATAATATACTGCACCCAGTTCTTTCCCATGAATGCTTGACTGAATTCACATACCCACGTATTTCTTCTACTTCCTCCTGAAGTATCCATCCCCTCAGCTCATGATAATTTGGTATTCTACACCCAGTTCCACGGTTAGCAGCAGCCTCAAGCATCTGACGAAAATATGGACTCTTGGCAGGGCCAAAATCAATACCCGCATCATAAAAGAATCTACCAATGCACCTAAGAGCATACCTTGAAGAATCTTCTGATTTTCTAGTCATTGCCTTTTCTACCACACCATTCTCAGCCACAAAGCATGCAGCTTTCTTTCTCTTCTGTGGTGTGGCTGGCTTTGTAGCATCGATTTTTGCAGATCCAGGAGAAAAGTTCCTTTTCAAGGTAAGATTAGGGTGTTCTAGTTGTCCAACCTCCCTTGCCAACCTCTGTTTCTTCCTCTCAAGCAAACCATCTCTCACTAGTGCTTTAACACTGTCTGGAACTTGCTCACATGGCACTACATCTCCACGGAAGCCACCCAAGTGGTTCTCAAGACGATTGAAACTATTCACCACTTTGGCACAATAATTGCACTTGACTTTATTATTTTGTTCAAGTGCTGTGCCATGGTCCTGAATAAAATCTAGCATTCTCTGAAAATGAATTACATTCATAACTTTATCAAATCCAAGGCTTGGACCTGTTTGGGTGCCACTCAAAAATGAGTAACTAAGTAATACAGAGTATTCTTTTGGCAGGTATACAAATAATCTGTATAGCCAATAATATTAAGACTTTAAATATTAATACAAGCACATTCCATTATACAAAATGCCATGACAATTTACAGTATTTCATGATTAGTGAGTTACAAGGAATGTTATTTAAACTAAACAAAAGGTTGAACTGGTCAGGCATCTAGTTCACAGTTTGACTGATTCAACCATTTGGTCCAATCAGATGTTCAACGCAGTTTGAAAATTTAAACTTTAGATCTTAATCTAAGTACATAAATTCTTCACCATTTAAACCTTAGATCTTAATCTAAGTACATGGATTTTTCACCACTAAGCTACATTGCTTAATTCATAATTTTGTTGCACTGATAATATTACAAAATAAAAAAATGGTTTATTCGACCAAACTAGACTGGACCTTGCTAGTCAGCTGTTTGGTTCCCATCCAATGGAATGGCCGTTCTGGTCCAGTTTTAATAAAACAATGAGTAGGTGCACAAGTTTCTTGATGACTTGTGAACCTGATTCTTATGAAATTTTGTGCAGCCAAACACAAAAATAACATTAATTCAATCTTAAGTGGAAACAAAAGGACCCTTGGTTTGCAATTTCAAAACCCAAAAACCACATCAAGAATCACAAGCGATAATGCAACATTAAGCAGATGTTTGTGTTGACTGGAAAAAAAATGAAAGAAAAAAGATGAAACAGATGAGAGGTAATCAAGAAAATACTTCAGACAATGCAATCTACCATCATTGACAGGGAAAGAAAATGTTTTACACTCACTTATTTTGCCAAATAATTGTAAAAAAAATAAAATAAAAATCTTTCCTTTCTAATTTACGTGTTTCAATTGCAAATTTCAGAGGAGAATTATCTTCCTGGAAGATTTTCGTACAGATTGTCATGTGAAGAGAACGAACATTTCCCCATCCAATATTCCCCCACAAAGAAGGCTTGTCTGCCTTTCCCACATGCCTACTAAGCTTTAAACTGAGAGCATAGTGTAGCATCTCTTTTGATTCCGTCGGGATACAGCATCTACCGCTGTAAAGTGGGGCCCACAATGCTGACATTCCCATGGTCCGAACCATCTTTTACTTTCCTCTTTCCTCTTTCCTTCTTCGTTTTTTCGTTTTTTTTTTTTAATTTTTTTAGTTTTCTTTCCTTCTTCATCGTTCCTGTTTTTTTCTTGTTCAGAAAATGGGTTATTGCAACACCCTACCCTTATGCTGGGAAAACGATTGCAACTATCATCAACTTCAAGAATCAAAGCCTAAAGACCTAGATTATTGAGAATGGATTACTCGTGGCAGTAACAATCAGATAGATGCCTCAAGTAATCATACTATCTCATCTTGCATGTGGGCCCCCACAACCTGCAACTGAAGCTAC